>JAQZBX010039678.1:0-22954 GCA_029593785.1 Cabassous unicinctus
ATATTAAAAAAAAAAAAAAAGAATTCAATAGCAGAAAGACAACTGTGAACCCGCAAAATATTTGGAGATTAAACAAACACTTATAATAAAACAGAGATGAAAAATTATCGGGAAAAAAAAAGAATGAATGAATGAATAGGAGTTTTTCCAGGTAAATAAATAAACAAACAAACAAACAAACAAATGTGAGGCCCCTGCAGAAGCAATAGTTTGGTTAGGCTGAGGCAAAAAAGCAAGACAGCATAGGAGACTGAAAACGTTTAATGGAGATAAAACCTAGTAAGAATGAGAAAACGCTATGAAAGCACAGCAGAGAAAAGCAAGAGGGTGCGGCATCTTGAGGGTCAAATACAAGGCTGACAAAAAGATCTGGGGGTTGAAGGTAGGACAATTTGGTAAGGCTGAAGAGATGGTAAGCGGCTAGAGGAAGATGGAGTGTGGCTGCCCTGCAAGGAGCTTAGGTTTTATCCTGTAAACACGCTGGCCATGCCATCTCCCACTACTCCCTTCTATAGGAACACAGGTGACCGTGCCTAGGACAGCAGGCTCTTCACTGACAGACCCAGAACTCTGCCCCTGGTCTCCAAACAATGGCCAAACTCTGCCCCTGTTTTGGCCACACCAAACTGGAGATTTCAGTGTTGCCCAGACCCACTTGCTCGTTTGAGTTGGAGGGTCTTTTCTACCTTGCCCTATTTCCCCATTCTCTTACCTCCCACCAAGTGTCTGTTACTGCAAGAGGCTGGTTATTGATGCCTTTTCCTTCTAGGAACCTCAGCTTTCAGTTACAGATTAACCAAACCCAAACAACAGAACTTGCTCAAGAACAAGAGTTAAACTCCAGTCCTGCTGTGAGGAATATGTGTGCATCTGTAAATCTTCAGTCAACTGCCTCCTAACCTCTCTGCCTTTCTCTGAAGACACCATAAAAGGAGAAATCAGAGCCGAAAGAACCTCACTCCCGAGCGGATCAGCAAATTAATTTATAACAGTCCACATACTCTCCACATTACCTCACAGCCCGATGCTAGGGTCCACGTGTGAGTATAAACTGGGACAACGTGAAACTCCCTGATACCTAAAGATGGTTTAGACACAGGTCCCAAGAAGTTTCTCATGCAACATACTCTCCTGAAAACCCTAGTAAGTAGGCTCTACTTTCAGGTTCTCCTGTGCTACTGCTGCTGTGCTAGGTTGGAGGAGGAGAGCCCGAGCCATTCCCTATTTAATTAGGGAAACTCCAGGATTTAATTAAGCTTCTGATTCTTCAATTTAAAACCATACTTTGAATCCAGTTTTTAGAAGAATAAAGAGGCGAGACTTTTTTGCGTGTGGTAGTGGTGAGAGTTTATCAACAAAACAGAGAGGGGAAATAAGATTGAACACAACCCTTTGCTAGATACAGATGGGAGTTTTATGCACTGTTCTGTTTAATCCTCCCAATCCTTCAAGGAGGTTGTCAGCACCACCCATTTAAACAGGGAGGGAGCTGAGGCTGGGAAATTAGTCAGTTAGTAAATGAGAGTCCAGATGAGAGTTCACTTAATTTCCAAATTGGCCCTTCTGCCCATATCACACTCCATTCAGGAAGCACTTTACTAACCTTCAATCCTTTCCAGAATGTCTCCTGGGTGTCTTGACCCTCTACCAGCCCCATTTGGGGCACTGAAGCCCTCCTGGTTCACTCTCTCCCCCAGGGCCCAAACCCCTGAGGACCTCCTGGGCTCAGTAAATGGCCTGCGGAGTGAACGGCCACCCAGGTACAATGTCCAAGGGCTTTCACCCCATCCAGTGATGGGAAACCTTCATGCTATTTATCAGGCCAGACCAGTTTATCCAGTTTCAATTTAGGACAACTTTTTACATGTTAACTAGTTGATCCTTGTATGCTTTAGCTCACAAGGCAAGTATTTGTGGTTTTGCTCCTGGGGCGACTCACACTGAGTCAACAGAGCCAAGCCCTCCAGGGGCAGGTTTCATCCAGGTTACCTTGGGCTCCACAGGCTGCTATTCACTCCCGCCAGCGCCAAGGGCTAAAGGGCTGGCTCTCCCTGGACTCTAACGCAGTCGCTGGTTCTCCGGGGCCTCCATGCTAGGCCACTGCGGGTTCCACCTCGAGGATGGCTGATACAGTGTACCACCTGCCACAGTTTTCTCTTGAGTTGGAAAATAGCCACTTTGCTTTCTCCAGGGGTTTTCTCAGCAGGGAATGAGGGAAGTGATTTATTGTTGCGTGCAAAGGAGATAAGCCCTTTGCCTAGCCCAGGACCAGGGCTAGCCCCTTCTTCCCTACCAAAATAGACACACACACACAGAGACACACACAGACACACAGGCACACAGATAGAGACACACACACACAGACACAAAGATGCAGACACACACACATGAAGACACACATATAGAGAGACACACAGGCACAGACACACAGACACACAGACAGAGACACAGGCACACAAAGATTTGTCCAAAGGTCTAGAAGGAGTTAGTAGATTATGCTAGGTCCTCAGGTGCAAAGAGTGCCCTTTGCCTCCCTAAGGCGTGTGCATAAACAGGATCAGTCACCTCAGTTGACTTCAGTAAATAACATTTTCTCCTGATGAAAGTGTGAGACTCTCACTGGTTTTGATAGGTTTGTGTGTCTCTCCTACTTCCAAAAGAAAAACTAGATTAGGGACGAAATCTATTTGTTGCTCCAGAAACTGTATGTGAAATCAACAAATAAGGGGAATAAGTTATGAACTGAAAAAACATTTTGAGGAATTGAAATGATGAATTGTTAAATTTGGATATTGAAATCACTTTCTGCGAAAATTTAACATTTTATGCCTTTACAACAGTCTAAGTCAGTGGAGAGCTATTTTTTGCCCACATAGTGTTTCAGAACAAACTAATACGGTTAAACATGGAATGTAATTAATAACTTGGCAACACCAGCTGTTCTAAATACTGTTCTTCAAGTGAAAGGAAAACAGTTACACCCAAATTACTTTACCTTTCTCCCTTAAATGTTAAATATTAAAATGATGTCTTAGAAAATGCCTTGCTTTAAATATTGCTAATTTGATTTTTAACTTTCAATAACTTGAATTTGAATCTCTTTTATGCTTTAATGGAAACTGAATTTCAAATTTAACAAAATTATTTTAAAACTTTAAGGATATGAATCTACTTCTTAGATATCACTTCTTTCCATATATTGTTAGAACCTCACCTCTCAAACCAAGACCAAAAATTTTTATTTTTATTTTAAAAGTTGAAAAAAGCTTCCCGAAATCACTGGACTGATTAAACAGGTTCTAGGAGTTTGAGCATTTGTGGGAAAGGAGAAAGGGAGTGTGCGTGCATGTCTCCCTGATGTTGATGGGACAGGGTATGGAAGTCGTCACTTTATTTCCTACTCCTAATGCATTAAAATGTGAAAGACCATTCACGGAGGCAATTTCTCCCTGATTGGGGATTTTTTCCCCATTGATTGTGCTTTGTTGCGGTTCAGCACCTCGTGTTTGGCCTTTCACGTCATTCCTCTACAACCCACCCCATGCCCTTCCAGAAGAAGCATGACCTCAAGTGGGAAACAATCTCCAGCATATGCCTGGGGCTTTGATTTCTTTGGTTTATTTTACACATCCTAGTTCTGCAGGAACCTCCCTGCAGATGTGGAGGAGCCCTCCATCACTGACCTTTAGCTAAAAGACAAACAGCCAGAAACAAGAAATATGACAGGGAAGATAAGCAGCTGTTCAGGTCTCAGCTGCTGGCCAGAATGGCAACATCTTCGTGTGCATCTTCACAGAGGAGGCCCGGCCTTGAGTTCCCTTGTTTAGTTAGAGATGGTGAAAGCATGGCACACGTGCCCTCCCACACCTCTCCCACACCCGCGGCTGACATGCTACTCAATCACCATATTCTTTCCCTCTGCGCCTGATATCAGCCCCAGAAGTCTTCTCAAAAAGGGATCCAGCCAGAATCCACGGCACCAGATTAAATCTATTTGCTATCCCAAAAGTCTAGGTTCTAAGGGACGAGGACTCTGCAAAAAAAAAACCCAGTGTGTGTATGTGTGGTGGTGGTGGTGGTGGTGGTGGTGGTGGGGTACTTGGTTCAGGAACTAAACAGAGGAGAAAGCTCCATTTCTTGGAATTACCATTTCTGAACCCAACGATGCAGATTTCAGCAAAGAGCCATGAATTAAAAGATGCAGATGACGACGGTGATGCTGATGAGCACGAGCTGTGCGCCACAGCACATGCATTGTTTCATTTAATTAATAAAAGCGGATTCTGACATTAACGTGACCTAGGATCCAAGACTCATTTCTCAGCTCCAACATGTTTTACAGATGGGTTTAGCGAAAGTCACACAAGACAGCTGCATGCCAAGAGTGCTCTCACCCTCCCAGGACCTGAGCTACATCAATTCTCCCCGGGAAAGAGGGCCTTTCTGAAATCCAGTGCAGCTCTGGCCCATCTGTTCCAGTCTGTCACTTAGCCACATTCTGTTTCTGAATGTGCAGCTTCACAAAGAAGCAGACTTTGTAACATATTCCTCCTTTGTCCCACATGGACAGCACGGCTCCCATGAAGGATATATTTTCCTTCCTCCATCTACCATAACTACTGACAGTTTTGAGAGCTATGGGGGCCACCAATCAATCTAGGTGATGCCAAGGGCTTAATTGCGGAGAATTGGAGAGGGGAAAGCCATTTTGCTACTTTTCCCAGGCTTGGGTCAGACACTGACACGTTGAGTCACTTGCCCTGATGATTGAGCATTTGGTCCCAGCCTCGGGCAATGCCAGTTCCAGTGTTATTCAGTCCCCGGGGACCCAAGATGGATCTGGGGGTCCACCTTTGCACCAGCTGCCCCCAGAGCTGGGGAATAAGAAAATAACAAGAATGAAGATGAAAATAACAATAAAAATGAGAGCTACCAAATTTACTGGATGTTTAGTAAGCACCCAGGAACTGTGCCAAATGTTCCACATACCCTCTCATGTGTAATCCCCAAATTCCTCTCTGACCTGTTGATTTAGAAAGGCTGCTGAAATCAAGGGTTGTGGAGAAATCAAGTGTTGATGTCAAAGCCACTAATTTTGTAGAAGGATTTTATATAGACATCCTTTAACTCGTTTCCCCTTTTGTGAGAAGGATAGAATTCTTCTTGTTTTTCATATGTTGTATGTCATGAAGGAAAATGAGCCACATGAAAATGCTTTGGACTGTCTTGTGGAAAAGAGCAAAATAAGCTCTCAGTTTGTGACTGTTACGGCTATTGATATACTGTTCTGGCTCGCTGTTTGCTGAATGTATCTTGTCACACTGCCCTCTGTAATGTGAATTCTAAACCTTAAAAACTGTCTTCCTTTAAATTCTTTCATCAGCTAAACTCTCAACTCAAACAACAGGCTGGGAGGGTGCAAGTTTCTTGAGGGCAGAGGTCGTGTCTTACTCATCTCTGAGTTCTACATATTTGGCATTAAATAGCCAGTCAAGAAATGTTAGTTGAGGATAAAGGGCCGGAGGGAGGGGGAGAGAGGGAAGGAAGAAGTCGTAACCTTCTGTAGCATTATCTTGTCAACTAAAGACCTCACGTTCCCAACAAGCATTTACTGAGTCCTTTCAGGGAGACAGTTTTATTATCTGCTTGATGCTGCCTTTAGAATTGGTGTTCAATGTGAAACAGACTCAGTAGGTATCCTCGAGGACAGCCACAACCACTTGTACCCTTGGTCTGGCTGATTCTTGGGAAAATTAAAATGCCCACCATTCTGACGCCATGGGAATGTCCTCTAATATCATTGCCCTTCTGCACTGTACCAGCTGCCAGCCACTCCAACCCACATTTTTTTCCTGTCCAAAATCACAGCTCCAAGAATGGCAAGGCTGCTGGCCAAGAGAAAACAAAAGCTCAGCCTAATCAGAGCATGCTGAGAGTAAGAAAGCTCAAGTCTGATATGCCAACACATCAGAAATGAGATACTAAAGCAGGCAGCTGTTTGGAATCTTGATCGACAATTCCACAACACATTAACGGTTGTAAAGATGGCGCCTCGGGGGCTTCAGAAAGGCTGGGACCCACCCCACAGGATGTGTGTCTGTTCTGAAAGCAGAGCATCCATATGCTCCTCCCGAGGCCCTTTCAGCCCTTGGGTTGGGATGTTACTGCTTGCATTATACCCTGCTTCTTCAGCTGGAAAGCACATGACCTTGGGGGCAGCAGAGAAGGAAGATGCCATTCTCACTCAAGCAGCCCCAGTCTTCCAACAGGAAGGCCACTGCTAGGAAGGCCAACAATGAGGGATAAGCAAATGGCATCTGGGTGAAGCTAGCCTGGATGCCAAGCTTAAGGGGCTTGGTTTGCAGTCAATAGGCTCATCACTCAAATATTTACTGAGTGCCTCTGTGTACCAGGCATGATTCTAGATGCTGAAGATATAGCATGAGCACAACAGACAAAAATATCTGCCTGGAGTGTTAAGGATCCATCTCTCACCCTGGTGACAGCCATTGGGTCATAAAATGTTAAAGCCGCAAGGCTTTCACTGGGGTTCAAATCCCAGGTATGCTGAGTTCTAACTTTGTGAACTGGGAAACCAATTTCCCAGGATTGTGGGGAGGATTACCTTAAGGCAGTAATTTGAAGGACCTTAAGCAGGGTCCTTTCCTTCCCCAGGCTTCCTGACTCCTTGCCTGGGGTTCTTCCTTCTACATTCCACACCCAAGTATTTCCATATAGACAGCCATACATGCACATCACCTTTAAAATAAGATTTGCCTTTCTCTGCATCTTTTATCTCTTATCCTCACGACTACCCTGCAGTGTAGGTATTTGTGGCACCCATGAGAATGAATGCCCTTTGCAGACCTCCAACTGCAGGACACAAAACTGGCCAAGGGCCCAGCTGCTGGCCTCAGAAATCTATCATCGCAGCAGTGTTCAGACTGAGGCCGAGCTTCCCAAGGGCTGCTGCCAGGGGCAATGGCTGAACACAGCAGAGGTTCTAGGCAAGTCTGTTCCTGGGAGACATGGGACTCGTCTGACAGTTGTGTGACTGCGGTACTCCCCTATGGCCTTGCTGAACCCTCCCTGGCAATCTAGGACCCTTCCCTCCCACTCTGCACTCAGGGACAGATTCCCATTGCACTGATCACTCTCCTAGCCTAACCAGCTTCACCCTGTTTTCTGTCACAGGTTTTCCCCCTAATAAAATCCTTGCACCTTGAATCTCAACATAGTGCCTGCTTCTTGGAAGACCCTGACAAACAGAATATTATCATCTCTCTATTAGAGATAGGAAAGCTGAAGTTCAGGGCACAAGTAACTAGTCCAGTGTCACACAGGTGGTAAGTAAAGGGCTGCAATTCAATATCAGCTCTTTGTGATTCCAAATGGCCACAGGCTCCCCAAAAACAGGTCTGGAGGAGTCAGGGCCCTGAGGTGTTTTCTGTAGGTTGTATGCCTTTTCCCAGATCCCACAATTGATTAGTGGTGGGCCAAGGTTTTCAGCATCTAAATTGGGGGTTCCTCTTCCCACCCCACACAGTGCAGGAGCCAGACTGCATCAGAGTGATCCCAGCTAGAGCAAACCTTGGTGGCTGGCTCCACCCCTGGCTGCCTGTGGAGCCACAGCAGGTTTTTGCATTTAGTAAGTGTGTTTGGAGACAATCATTTCATAAAAGTTAATCCGCTCTGAGTTTGAGCCAGTTGAGACTGATAACTCCGTGGCTCCCCAAATGTGAAGTTCAAGTGCAGAGCCACATTTCTTCACAGCGATCTGGCTGCCGAGCGTCCATGCTTCCACATCCAAGTTTCCTTGGCAGGCCCCCTCAGAGATTTCAGAGCTGCCTCCCCAACGCCAGGAGGAGCCCGAGGAAGGGTAGCCACCCCTCCCGCAGCCTTCATGGGCCAAGCATGCTCCGTTTTGTACCTAGGTGGCTGGGGGAGACGCCCGAACGCCACCGCAGGAAAACCAATCAACGCTGTCTAAATGACTGTAGCAGAAAACTGGAAGGGGAGCAAACAGCTCTGCTGGCCAAACCCTTGGAGAGGGGTGCAGGAGAAACGAGCTCGGGTCTCTGCCCATGGCCCAGGAGACACACAGGTGGGAGAGCAAATCGGTACAGCCCTTCTCCCCACTTGCCAAGGCCGGATGGCCCGTGACGTCCGGCAAACAGGCTGGGTCGTTCAAACTTCTGGTTTGTCGATGTATTTCTGTTTTAAGTTACTTACCAACCCAGACCTCTTATTCTTGGCACCCAACAGAGCAATGGCCTAGTGACAGCGGCAGCCAAGACACAGAGAGAGCTAGCAAGTGAGAAAAAGTGAGTGGGTTCATAAAACAGTGTTTTAGGTCAGTGGGAACACAGCACAGGACTGTTCAGCTAGGCCCCAGGAGAATGGGGAAGGCAGGAAGGAAAGGGCTAGAGGTGACTGAGGGCTTCTCGGCATGCCAGGCCCAGTGCTAACTGATTAACATGCATGATGTCATCTAATCCTCACAGTAACTCTAGGAAGTTGACACAAGCACTATTTCCATTTTACAGAAGAAGAAACAAGTTCAGAACGGTTTAGCAACCTTCCCAAATCCTCCCAACCAATAATTTGTTGGGCCTGGATTTTAACCGAGTCTAATTTCAACTTGTTCTGTTGACCACAGCCATGCCTGAGTCCCTGTGTTTACTGAATGCCTACTATGTGCCAGGTGTTTTAATTACATGGCCTCATATGATTCTTATAATAACCTTATAATGTGTCATACCCATTTTTGAGAAGTGGGAATTGAGGCTCAGGAAGATTCATTTAATAAAGGGCATACAGTAAGTGAATGATTGACTCTATACCAGAGCTCCTCCAACCCCCAGGGGCACCCCAGGAGCAGCCAGAGCCATTCTTTATTTGGCCCAGAAGGGCATAAAAATATTAGCAACTCACACAAAAACCTGCACATGAATGTTTTTAGCAGCTTTATTCATAATTGCCCCAAACTGGAAACAACCAAGATGTCCCTCAACAGGTGAGTGGATAAACAAACTGGTACATCCACACAATGGAGTATTATTCAGCAATAAAAAGACACGAGCTATCAAGCCACAAAAAGAAATGAGTTATTAAGCCATGAAAAGACATGTGGGATAACCTTAAAGACATATTGCTAAGTGAAAGAAGCCAGTCTGAAAAGTCTATTACTGTGTGATCCAAATAATATGAAATTCTGGAAAGGGCAAAACAACAGAGTCAGTGAAAAGATCAGTGGTTGCCAGGGGTTCAGGGTGTCAGCATGGAGGGATGAAAAGGTGGAGCACAGAGCATTTTTCAGGCAGTGAGACTATTCTGTATGATACTGTAATGGTGGACATATGACATTATGCATTTGTACAACACAGAGTGTATCCTATTGTGAACTATGGACTTTAGTTAATAATGTATCAATATCGGTTCATTAATTGTGACAAATGTGCCACACTAATGCAAAATGTTAATAATGGAAACTGTGTGGGTGGGGAGGATAGATGGAAACTCTCTGTACTTTCTGCTCTGTTTTTTTGTAAACCTAAAACAGCTCTAAAAAAATTAAGTCTATTATTTTTAACCTGCAATAAAGTTGAACACTGAGAGCATTTACAGTGTGCTAAGCACCATCACAACAAGCCCTTTGCACACATTTTCTCGTGTGTTACCACAGCCCTGCCAGGGAAGTGGCATCACCTCAGTCTCACCAGGAGCAATCCGAGACTCGGAAAGGCAGAACCACCGAAGCAATATGAAGCAGGGCTGGAATTCTAGCTCAGCTCCACCCCGTTGACTGCCAACCCGCTGTCTCTCAGGAGACCACATCAAGTCAATCTTCACCTTTCCATAATTAAAATATGCCTATTGGTGGGAGAATCCCTTTAGGGCCAATTGTTTTAAGGAGGCAGCAAAGGAAGCTTCCAAGCTTCATTCTAAACAGGATCCCTAAAAGAACCTCCTAGAAATTAAGGGGAGTGGGGGGCCATGCAGAGGTCCTTTTTCTCCAAAGAGGACTTTCTTCAAGCACAAGCCACCCACGGGCTCGATTCCCAGGAAGCGGCTGTGTCCTCTCAAGTCCGTAAGGTTCCTGCCGAGCCCGGCCCCACGTTCCACCCAGCCCTCTCCCTGTCGCCAGGCAGCCAGTTCCATGTTTTTCCTCCCATGATGATGGATACAACCTGTCAGGAAAACTGGGCATATTTTTAGCTCCTAACTGATTTTTATCTAAATTTATTTCAGGGCACAACACCAGCAGAATGAAGTCCGGAGGGCAGCCGTGTTTTCAGGGTGACACATCAAAACGGAGGCAGGCGATTTCTCAGACTCCCTGGCTCCGCCTTAAACTAAAATAAGAGCAAACAGCTCTTTAGGAAAAGGATCTTGATCTCATAGTACCAAAGTCACAGGATTTCAGAGCTGGAAGGAAATAGAGATATTATCTGACCCCCTCCTTTTACAGACGAGAAAACTGAGACCCAGGAAGCTTAATTGAGTTGAACTGCAAAGTTTGATCTGGCTTTTTTCCATGACACCACAAACGGTGATCAGGTTTGAAATCTGCTGAGGACCATAATTTTTAAAAAAAATTTAAAAAATCATAATATCAAACCCTTTCTGTCATGGAGCAGAAGTTTGTTGAATCTTCTTTCCAGTAAGCAGCTATAGTTGTCTGGTTTGGCATCTTTAACAAACAGATGGAAAGTATACTCTTTCCAAAGTTCAGAGTTTTAAAAAAGTTCCATTCATAACGATGCCTGTGTGGTAAGTTATTCTCTCTGCTAGAGTGCTGCCTCTTCGAGAGCAGGGCATTACCAATTTTGTTCACCGCCGTATCTCCAGAGCCTAGAATAGCGACCGGCACACAGTGAGCTCTTGAAAAATATTTATTAAATGGCAGACTGAATGAATGAATGAATGAACATCTGAGGAAATACGAGGAACAGACTCATCAGGCCTGAAATTTCCCTGCCTGAACTGACAGATGGTAGGCAGGGGAGAGAAAAGCCACGAACAAAATAAAGTGAGATCATCTTTTTACCCAGCAAGGTATGTAGCAATCAATGTCTTAGCTTTCAGTAGAAATGAATCAAAGGTCTTTGCATGATATTACAATAAAAGGCAGACCGAGACCTCAGAGGCCACCATCATTCACGCATAGGGCCGGACTGTCTGAATGAAGCTTGAATTTAAAAGACGAGGAAATAGAAGAGAAATAAAGATGAGAAGAAGCACAAAAACACAGTGGCACAGCCTGCTAATAACAGCACAGACACAATGGATCCCCACAGCAGAACAAGGCATTGGACTGGAGGCCTCTCCTCTGACCCAGGGTTTTAATATTTTTAGAGCAGGGGTTCTTAACAAGGGGTCCATGAGCTTGAACTGAAATAAAAAAAAAAATTTTTAAAAAAAAACACCGTGGGAAAAGATAAACGTTGGGAGGGCACATTTCTTTAAATTGAGAAATCACCAATCTCCCAATGTGCAGGACTGAATTAATTAATGTATCCTGAGGTTCAACTGATATCAGGTGTCCCAAGCCCCATATCGTAGCACATTTATTTTCACAAGCAGGTCCCTAAATACATAAACATAAAGGCTGTATTTGTGTATATTTGAAGGCATACGATATGGGGACTGAGGGGGACGAGAAAAGGAATGAGAGAAAAAGCAGGATTTATAAAAAAGAAATCCAAATACAGCTTTATTTACTGAACGTCTACTATATGCACAGCACTGTGCTATGAAGAATTATTGGGGGAAGGGCAAAGAATAGAAGTAAAAGAAAGGAGATGAGATTTTAAAATAAATATAGCAGAGCCCTTGACTTTATAGAGTTTTAATTTGTTAGACGAGACAAACACAACGAAACATTCATATATAAAATAAAGATACATATTGTGAAACTGATAAAACATTAGTGAATTGGTTTTATTAATCGAGTGGTTCAGAGAGTCCCAAGAAAAGAAGCTCTAGGTGTGTCAGGTCAGTTAGGGAGGGCTTCCTGAGGGAGGTGACTGAACTCTGGTAGAAGGGGGCTAGGATTTAGACTGGCAGGAGCTGTTTGAAACAGTGGTAGATGGTGGGACAGTGTGAGCAACTCCACAACCATGAGAATTTACTTATTTCCCAGTGGGGGGGAAGGCTTCCATAAACAAAGAAGAAGATGGAATAAAGAGAATAGCCTATGGCATTCCAACTGTTTATTGAATATCTTTTTCATTAACAAAACTAAGTCACACACTGCCAACTGCTTTCACACACATTATCTCCTTTGGTTCTCACTGTGACCTGAGGGGAAAGTCCCGTCTCCACTGCACGGGTGGACAATTGAGGCCCACAGAGATTCAACATCACAGAGCTGATAAGGATCAAAGGCAAGTTCCTGCTCCAGGTCTGTCAGCCTCCCATACCTCAGCTCTTTCTACTCTATCTCAGTGCTGAATCACTTTCATGTTGTCCAAAAGGAAATTACTGTTTACTTTTCCTGCCCCTGCATCTCAGCAACAGTTGAAGTGCAACTGGAAAATCCTTCCTGGCTCACATTAACAAACTTTTTTGCTTTTCCATCACCACCACCATCATCATCATAATCAGCCATTTGTTGAGTGCTCACTCTGTACCAGGTACTGGCGTCAAGTGCGTGACATGCATTCACTCAAGGAACATCACAACCATCTAGTCCGGTATATAACATCGATTATCTCCACTTTGTGGATGAGGAAGTTGAGGCTCAGAGAATTTAAATCACGTGCCTCAGGACATGTAAGTGGCCAAGTCTGCATTAAACTGAGTCTTTCTTTCTCCCACGCCATCCGCTTCATATGATACCCAACTGACCCTGGCAGCTTTGCAGAGCAGTTACATGAAATTATTAAGCAGATGTTCTTGTTCTACTAGAATGCAGCATTTACGACACAGGCAGAAATTGTTAGAGGATTTGCCATAATGTATTTTACATGCATATCATTAGAATTATTCAGGGAGTGAGAGTGAAAAAAGAGTTCCCAGTAAAAATCTTTATTTCTTTCTGACTTTGATGTCATCAAAAACCTACAATGTTGCCCTGGACAAATTATCCCAGAGGTCCTAGAGATTCTTCCTTTAATTAGTATCATACCCAGAAGACAAATGGGTTTGAAACTGGTCTTTCTTCTCACTACTCTCTGATCTGGCCTTAGCAATTTCTACAATTCCAAACCACAGGTTTGGAAAAATTCCTGTGCAGCCAGGATTGCTAGCCCATTTTACAGGGGTGGAAACTGAGGTTTGCAGCAACCACAAATCCTGTAATCTTGTACCCTGGCTTGAGCTCCCAATTTTGAGCCCCCTTTGGACGTGCCATGGCCTTCTCATCCCTGCACTTGCCTTCTTCCTTCTGCTGGGTTATAAGCTTTGCACAGACAGAGTCAGTTTCTCAGTTAATTTCACCATCATCACTGTGACTCACAACTGCACTAGCTAGGTACTCTAGCACTACTGAACTGAGCTATCGAGAGAAAACAATTGGCCTTGAAATCAGAAGGCAAGTAGGAGATCATGCTGAAAATCTGAGATGAGTCTGATTCTTTCTGGATGAGGGAAACAATTTGTGTATATGAATAATGAAGAGTTTACTGCAACATTGCATATAAGGTAAAACCTGGAAATAGTCTACATTTTCAGTAATAGGGAATGGTTATATAAATTATGATATACCCATTCAATGAAATATATAATAAAGCTATATAAAATATTGGCATAGTGCCTACATTCTCAAAGAGGGCAAACATTTGTTCTTGGCATGTAAAATTCTTAGTGCAATTATTTGTGGCCCTCCAAAGGGCCACAAACAGATAATACAGTATGTCTGTGATACTAAAGTTTCATCGTGGCATAGGTTAAAAAACACTGCTGTAGAGCAAGCATTATCGACAGGAATAGATGTTCAAGACAAGCTATGTGAAAAAAAATCAGGTTACAGTAGCATGACACAGCTTTGGTAAAGCACATACACGCAAGCTCAATAAACACATATAGATATAATCATATATTTATATCACTAGAAAAAATAGACACCATAACTTTCAATAGTATTCTTTGAGTAGTGGGGTTACAGCTTATTTTTAGTTTCTTCTTCTTGCTTCTCTGTATCATCTAAAGTTCCTATAATAATAAATACGTTTCTTATGAGAAAAAGGGTTAAGGGCTGTTTTTAAGAGTCAGATTATTGTGCTACTCCTGGCTAAAGTGAAGTGAACAGCAAAGCCACACAGGCAGCTCTTGATTGCTGGTGCTCTGTCCTTGATCGTTCTTTCTGTTAACCAGCTTTTCTTGGCCACTTCTTTGAACTTCACTGTAAGGAACTGCTATGGTATGTGTAGCTTTCAGCTCTGGATGACCAGCCTGGAACCCAAACCAGCCTGAAGCTCTGCAGCTAGTTTTCAGGGAACCTAAGGGAACTGCATGGACTTTGCTAACGGTGCCACTTGCCACTTCCCGCCCCTCTTCTGCTGTGCTCCTCCTCAACCCCTCACTGGCTATCAGAACAACACCATCTTCTTTCAGCGGGCCTCACTGGGATTTAGCGGATTCTTTCTCCTTTCCTAAGCTGCCGCTGTTTCTCTATTTCTTAGGCTGCCTTCTGCAAGACTGGCTGCAGGCAAAAGTGGGGTTTCTCTGACCTCTTCTTGATCTTTATTTCTTTCTGTGGCAGCCTCCGAAAGGGCTACCAATTTGATTGGTGCCTTCCAGTATGCACATTCGGTGAGATCAAAAGAGAACGATGAAGGTAGCAGCACATGACTTCCGAGACAAGGTCATAAACAGCACGGCAGCTTTCACCTTGCCTCTGATTGCTTGCTTTGGGGAATGCCAGTCATCATGACAAGGGAAAAACAAACAGCCCTGTAAAGAGGCCCACATGGAAAGGAACTGCGGCCTCCTGCCAAGAGCCAGGACCAACTTGCCCACCAAGTGAGGGAGCCACTCTGGAAATGTATCCTTCAGATTCAGGCAAATCTTCAGCTGACTGAAGCCCTGGCTAACATTTGACTGCAACCTCACAAGGCACACTAAGCCACAACACCCAGCTAAGCCTCTTCAGAAGTCCTGACCTACAAAACTGTGACAGATAATAAATATTTATTGTGGTTTTAAGGCACTAAATTTTGAGGTAATTTGTTACACAGCAATAGGTAACAAATTCATTTGTGATTTTTTAATTTTACTACCTAATACCACATGAAACAGGGCTGAAAACTTAAGAATAGAAGGAAATCATAATGATTTCCTTCAGAAACTTCAGACAAGTTATTCTTGTCTGATTCTTGAATTAAATTTTATCATTTTTCTGACCCTTTTTTCTGGATGATTTTAGAAATCATCCAATCAACCTGCCTATAATCTCAGTCTCCCAGGCTCTTTACCTCTTGGAAATCCTCTTTTTCAGCAAATGAATCAGTAAGTACAAACCAGACAGACGAGGGGACATTTTCACAAATTTCCTAAATAGTCATTGATCCTTCCAGGCTGAATTCCACAACACTGCTGGGCCTGCAATGTTTTGTAAGTCATTCTTAGGTGCTTTTTAATGCACTCCAAACTTATTTTCAACTTGACTTGACCCATATTAAAAGAAAAAAAAAAAAGTCTACGTTACCATTTTACTCAGTTTTAAATGTACCCTTTAGTGCTAATGGTCTTTGGTTGTTATTAATATTTGCAGTTGTTGACTCTGACTTTTAGTTGTTTTGGCTGCTTTGCAGAGTTTTAAGAAAGTAATTTTTTGCCCATATTAAATTGGCTATAATATTTTAATATTCTTTTAAACTTTGCTCACATTAGCCCATTTGTTGTTTTAACAGGTCTTAAGTTGTTTCAGCTGGTTTTCAGTTAAATATTTTTACTTTTAAAAAATTATCATCCAATGTTATAGCATTCTAAGAGTGCAATTAAATTATTTCAGTACTTTCACATTCAGAACAGCTTTTAATATTTTAATAACTTATTTAGTGCTCATCTATCCTTGGAATATGATTTTGAAATATTGGGGAGAGGGAGGAAAACAATTTTAAGGGATGATCTGAAGTATATTAACCTTATGTTTTAATACAAGGGCCAATACAAAAGTTTTAATAAAAAGGACACATGAAGATTCAGAAGGGCTTGGTCCCAGCCCTGGCTATCTCAGCCACAATTATCACTGCGTCATGTCACTTCTCCAAGTCTCAGTTTACTCATCTGTAAAATGAGGTAATCATATGTTTGAAGCCAACTTCATAAGGTGACAGGGCAACTGTTTTGACAGCGGTTCCAAGCATCACAATTTTTATCTCCCAGGATCATATGAGCTTCTATTTATTAAATTTTTTAAAATTTATTTTTAAAAGAAATTTTATGTTACTATGGCAAATGGAAAATCCACATCACTTTCCACCAATGAAAAGTCACAGTAAAATAAATACAAAACAATGTTATTAACTTATAGCTAGGTATTATAGAAGGCCAGCTCAAGTTAGAGAATTGTTAAAGACATAATTAGCACCCAACTGAGACATTCTCCTTGATGTTGAAAAAAAAAAAAAAGATATGGCATGGGTTGTAAAGGAACTGAAAAAGGAAAGACTCTCTCATCCTATGAATCAATGTTATATAATGAAGTTTCTTGGTTCCACCGAAAACCAAGGATGAGCTACCACCAGTGGTGTGAGTCCCACACTTTCAGAAAAGCTGATGCAAGATAAAGTATGTGATGGGGCAAGGAGTTCATTCATTTCCCAGGAACCAGGTTTCCTTGAGCTAGTCAGATTTTCCTTTTTATGTGTTTCCTATCTCTTTACATTGCCTTGTATTATTATTATTATTATTATTATTATTATTATTATTATTTTTACCAAGAGGTCCCAGGGAACGAACCCAGGTCCCTCCATATGGGAGATGGACGCCCAACCATTTGAGTCACATCCACCCCCACCCCACCCCCCATTGCCTGGTATTAAAGGACCAAATGTGAGTTGACCTATTTTAAATCTTAGTAACATCAGGGACCTTTCAGACATGGAAATAATTTGTGATACAAAGGAGAGTCCACCTTGCTGGAAGGTGGTGTCCCCATGGAAAGGGGAGAAGGGGAGATTTGGGGGAAAGGGAAGTTACTGTGATAAGGGGCCACCCAAACGGTAGCAAATAAAATTGAGATTGTTTTAGTCTGAGTTACCCGGTGATCTTCACTACATTCTACATATACAAAAGTGCTTTATGACCTCAAATCTTATCTAAAATATAACACATTAGGTATTATCCCAAGAAACGTGGTTATTCTGACTACAGAATGATCCTGATATGGGCAAGTTGACTTGTTCAAAGGCCATTTCAGAGTCCACCCAGGGGCAGCCCAGCAACTCTGAGCACAGCAAACGCAAATCCCCGCGTCAGCATTTCCCAAAGCACGTTCCCAAGAATGTTAACGCCAAGAGATCTCTACAACCAACCAACTGACCAACCAACCAACCAACCAACCAACCAACCAAGTTCTGTGACCCTTTTGGTAAACGCTGAGTTCTATACCTCCTCTTGGAGATGTGTAATTATAGCCATATAATAAAAGCCCTGAGAAATCCTGCAATAAAGAATTTGCTTACTTTTGTTTAATCACATCTGTAAAACTTATTGGGCCAAATAAACTTTTGTTAACAGCCTCACAAAACTCATACTCAGGGCCACCCTAACTGATTTCTAACAAGGCTCCACCACCAACACGGCACTCCAAGATCAGGACAAAGAAAAAATTTGAGTAAGAAATCTATTTTTTTGAAAGCCATTGATTAAGGAATAGTGGGGTTTACTCTAGAATGAACCTAAAAGAATATTTCCTGGAAATTTTAAAAAGGACTTTGGGATATTTTAAAGAGTTTTATGTTAACATTTTTGTTCCTTATTTCCCTGATCAGACATAGCAAAGGTATCCTAAAGTAACCAGTTATGATCGTGTGGTGGTGGAAACAGTCCTGGGCCAAATGTCATCAAATATGATAACTTAGAGAAATATTTCAGCACACAAGCTAATTGTTACCCCCCAGAACATATAGCTCTAAATCAGGTTCTGCCATTAATCGGCAGTATGACCCAGGGCATGGTCACCCCCCTTTTGCAAATGAGGAACTGAGACTCTGAGAAATTAAGCAGCTTGTCCACGGCCACACAACAAGTTAGGATAATCCCACTGGCACCCAGGTCTACAGCTGCCAGCTCACCACACTCTGGCTCCTCTGCCCTACTGCTTCTCAGGTCCACACTCGGCATCACCTGAGTCCTCGCCAGTCAACCCGGGCATCAGTATTCCTTCTGTTCTAAGTCTTAGATTCCTTGCCTTGATGTCCCCCAGGTCCTTGACCCCAGACTATCCCCCCAGACTGAAAGGATCCAGCACGGTCTGGCCTCCATGGATGTTCTCTGACTGCTGATGGGCTGAATCCCAACCTCGGCTGCGAGCCTCTGGCTCTGTCTGTCTTGGTCCAAATGACCTTAAAAACTCTTGCCCCATTGATAATCCTGAGGCCAAACCCTGAGTGCCTCCCAGGAGTTAGGGTCTTTCCCACCAGGAGCCTTCCTCTTTGACTACAATCTTGTGATCAAAGGACAGGTCGTGGCTCCTTCCCATTAAGCCTTCATTTCTCAACGGGGCCATTTCTAACCACCCCACTGCACCTCTACTGCCACTCCCTGGCTCCCTGTCTGTGTTCCCCACCCAACCTCCATAGCCATCATTCTGGCGGCTTTAGCCCTCTGCCCATTCTGCCGGCTTTGGAGGCTCGGTTGCCGAGTCTCTGCCTTCCCAAATTCACTGCTTTATCTTCTGGCTTACAGCGTGCCTCCTGGAGTGGCACAGGCATGTAACTCTGTGCTCCCTCCTCCCTCCCCACACCCCGGCGGATGGGTGCTGGTCAAAACATATCTTATGTACTCCTAGCCCCAATATAGATGCGCCAAGCTCCACTCCTTCCTCTCTTGAATAACAACAACAATGAGCCACTCATGCCAACTCAGTCCTGAATGAGTAACAGATATTTTGCTGTGTAAGTACTTTAGGTGGCTTGTCCCATTTACCATAAGGACCTTATGAAGGGAGGTGCTATGGTTTTCCCAGTGTTTACAGATGAGGAAAATAAAGCTTAAAGAAGCTAAGGAATTTGTCAAATGCCATAATACTAAGTGGTGGATCCAGGATTTGAAAACAGACCATCCCCAACCTTCAAGTGTTCAGCTGCCCCCTCCACAGGTATCCTCTCCCTCAGAATGTCAAGGAAAAACAAATTTCCCATTGGGCATATTTTTCCATCTTGAAAAATAATTGCATCCTATGTGCATAGAAATGGGTTCATAGGAGATAAAACCTTTTTTTTTTTTCTTTTTTCTTTTTTCCTCACTTCTAATTCTCTCAATCAAAAATCTGTTTCAGAGGGGAGCAGATGTTGCTCAGTGGTTGAGTCCCACATGCAAGGTCCTGGGTTCAACCCCTGGTACCTCGTCGAAAAAAAAAATCTGTTTAGAGGTAAAGGGAGTAAAGGGTTGGTTAGTCACTTTCATATCAACTATTTTAGACACCAATATCCAACTCTGAAAATTGTCCCTCAGCAGCTTGCTTAGACTATTCTTATACAAAACAAACACTTATGTAATCTAATCTGTCTAACCATTTATATCCCACCAATCTTTTGAAAACTTTGGGTTCTGCCAACACTTTCTGTGGGACCTGGCACGGCAGTTCTCATGGCTCATTTTGTGTTGCATGAAAATATAAATGTCAGGATTAGCAATGGTTTATTAGGTCCCACTGATAACCATAAAATATAACAATAATTTAGTATTTTTCCAACATGGCTCACAGAACAGGCAGGAAAGAAAGGGCTTATCTGAGAGTCCCCAGATTTCAGCCCTGACATCAATTACAATGTCTTCTTAGAACTCCACTGACATGTCTGGAACACAAACCTTCCAGCCAGATCCTGCGGTCCACTGGGGGCCAGCATGCCCCAGGCTCATGAGTCCCACTCTGCTCAGCTGCTGGAACTGGAGAACTTCACCCCTGAGTTCAGCTCTATCCAGGTGTGGAGCCACTAGGAACCAAGCTGGGAAGCATGATGAGTGCCCATCCCTGCCCGCCATGGCTTAGGTTGGGGTGCACTACCTTTTAAAGAGGCAACCTGACATGCAAGCCCCTGCTGAGTCAAAACTCTGTCTTGCTCACCTTCAACAAAGGTAGGCTTGTGTTTGACCTACGGATTCTGCAAAAGTCTGGGACAATCATTTCAGTAGCGATCTGGGCTTTGCTCTCTACACATTCATTCATTCCCTTGTCCATCTCTCCTTCCTTTCTTCCTCCCCTCTCTCTTTCTTCCCTCCCTCCTTTCCTTCTTGCTTTCTTTCCCTCCTTCCCCCTTCCTTCCTTTCCTTTCATGTCCCTGCCTGTTTCTTTCTTCCTACTTTTTATTGAACCACTACCACAAGCCAGGCACTGTGCTAGGTGCTAGGCAGGCAGTGGGAGTGCAATAAGCCTGGCCTTTCTCTCACAGCAGATATGTTCTAGGTCTCAACTAAGGGTCCCCTATATGCACCTCTGTTCACCAAGTCCATTTCTTCTTCCTGGGCACATTTTCCAGGATCTTTTGTAGCCAGGTGCAACCACGTTACTACATTCGAGTAGAGCCATGAAAGCTCCCTCCAGACGTGGTTGATGAGACCTCCACCCAGCACCGCGTGCTTTCTCTCTTCCACTGCACAGGGCCCTCCTGCAGAGGACCCAGTGGCCCCCGAGGCCCTGAGAGATGGTGAATCCATAAGATGCAGGGAGCCAGAGTCCCCGAATGACTACCTCTGCCTACTCACGCTGTTCTGTGATGTGAGAAATAAATCTTGATTGGGTTAAGCCACTGAGACTCGGGGGCTGTTGGTTATAGTAGTGAACCCATTCTGTCCAATACCCCAGGGAAGAATGAAATGACTGGTTATAACTTGATTCTCTGGCAAGGATCCTAAGGAGGCGTTTCTCCCAGGAATATTTAAATTGTTGCCCAACTAGAGGGCCCCAAATTTGGCTCAATTCTTCACATTATAGCAATCAATAAGCAGCAGCTTAGAGCTGTTTCTGCAGAATTTAACAGGGGCTTTTTAAAAGCAAACTGGTATATGGCAGAGGCGGCACGATGAAACAGTGGAGCAAAGATGGGCTATTAAACGGTGCTAGGACAACCTAGTCAGAAGAGGAAAATTTAAATTAGAGTCATGTTTCACACTATACAAAAATTAATTCTGAGTGGATTAAAAATTGTGAAAAAGCAAAACTAAAACTTTCAGAGATAAAAATAGGAAAATGTATTTAATACAAAGGAGTAGGGAAGAAAAATCTTGAAAAGGAGAAAAAAGCACAAACCAAAAGAAAAAGATTGGTAAAAACTAGTATAACCAAA
Source organism: Cabassous unicinctus (assembly GCA_029593785.1). Taxonomy (NCBI): domain Eukaryota; kingdom Metazoa; phylum Chordata; class Mammalia; order Cingulata; family Chlamyphoridae; genus Cabassous; species Cabassous unicinctus. Next base: position 21,459 of record JAQZBX010039678.1, read on the forward strand.
AACAAAAAACAAAAAAACCCCAAACACTTGATAATCAAAAAATAAGGAATAAGGGAAGCAGATGTAGCTCAATGTTGAACGCCTGCTTCCCATGTACAGGTTCTGGGTTCAATCCCTGGTACCTCCTAAAAACAAAAAAAGAGATAAGGAATAATCTAGAACAGGGGCCAAAAAACTATGGCCACAGGCCAAACCAAGCCCCCTGCCTGTTTTTGTAAATAAAGCTGTACTGGAATACAGCCTTGCCCATTTGTTTATGGATTGCCTGTGGCTGCTTTCATGCTGGAACAACAGGGGTGAAGAGTTGCCATGGAAACCCTCTGGCCCACGAAGCCTAAACTATTTACTATCTGGCCCTGTACATAAAAAGTTTGCTGGCCCCTGATCTAGAAGAAGGTATTTGCAATACATATACCTGATGGAAGATTTGTGTGTCTGTCTGTCTGTCATGCCTGTGCACAGGAGACATTGTCTGTATGACTGAATAAATGGAAACGACCTAAATGACCGTCAACGTGGGAACAGATAACCAACCGTGAAATGCTCACACACGCAGAAGGAATGAACCAGACCTGCATGTATGGACAAAGGTCAATTTCAAATTAAAGTTGCAAAGATTACAATCAACATGACACCTTTTTAAAATACATCACACATATATTACCTATTTGTTTAGGTGCATATATAAGTCATAAAACCATAAAAACTGGAAGGGGAAGATATTCATTGTCTTCTGTTATCGTATTTTACGCTGAGGAGGTTGGAGAATGGGATGGGATAGTAAGGTGGGTTTAGTTGGTTCTATATTTTGTTTCTTTGAAAAGTTGAATCAAACATGGCAGAATGCAGCATGCATTAAATATGAATAGTGAGTACATAGTGTTGTATTATTTTCTATGTTTATCTTTACATTTGAAATTTTCTGGTTTAAGTAATAATTATAGTAATATAAAATAAAGAGAATAAAAAGTCCCAGACCTTTAAAATATAGCTACCAATTTACAAGGCAAAGACAAATATGCCTCCAAAAATTGGGAGAGTGCAGTTTTTGGAATACAGCCGAGTGTAGATATCAGCTTTGCAACTTACTAGCTGTCATTTCAACTCTTTGCCATGAGAATTAAATGAGATAATACAAGTGAAGCACTTTGCACAATGCAGACACATCATAATTGTTCAATAAATGGTGGACACTGTAATTACTATTTTTATTACTATAAGTAGGGTCCTCTCTGAGTATAAATTGGTACAACTGATAGATAAATATAAGTAAGATCAGAAGTAATTATGGGAAGCGGGTGTGGCTCAATCGATAGAGCTCCCGTCTACCATATGGGAGGCCCCCGGTTCACTTCCCGGGGCCTCCTTGTGAGGGCAGGCCGGCCCGCGCAGCGCGGTGGGCTGATGCAGCAAGACCTCACAGCAAGGGGGAGATAAGCAGACACGGAAGAAACACACAGCGAATGGACACAGCAAACACAAGCAGCAAGTGGGGG
>JAQZBX010039679.1:0-22948 GCA_029593785.1 Cabassous unicinctus
AGAGGCATAAGGAGGCAAGACCAGGTACTGGGCAGAGGGAAGCACAAATGAAGAGCGAACTGAATAAAACCATTTGGGATGAGGGAGAGAAATGGAAAGCTTAAAGTCAAACATATTCATCAACACTGTCTTGATGGAATTGGACTCAGTAGAGCTAAAATTATAAAATAGCTTTATCTTTCACACCACTGTCTTGCAAAAGTCCTGTCGAATCTTTCTTCCTCGTACAGAGTGAAATTTCAAGCAGCTCCTGTAGCTTTTCTGTTCATTTTCAATAATGATTCAGTCTTCCAACCAACTCAAAGCTTTTTTTCCCTCTCCCTTAGCTAAGGACAGGGACAGCGTTTGGATACTTGAGGCAAGGTGATGGTGAGGCAGAGGGCAAGGAGTGAAAAGGGCTGGGCAGGGAAGAGAGAAGCGAGACCATCTATTTAGGAACAGATTGGATCAAGCTTTTCAGCCTTGGCATAGAAATTTTTTGTTTTATGTGTTGATAAGTAACTTGGCTTCAGCCAAGGAGTTATATAAGACCACTGAATGTTGTGTTTGGGAGAACATTAAAGGATGCCTGTTTTCTTGGTTGTAGACAGTTCCTGGAGCAAATGGTCTAAAACAATTAGGACCATAAATATATAACTCAATAGATTTTAGACTATTGGAGCAAACTGAGGAAGAAAACAGAAATTTTTACAAGATCCTTCTATTGATTTTTTCTTCTTTGGAAAGGTCAGAGAATATTTCTACAGCAGTGAAACCGCCCAATTAATATCTATCAAATAACATTCAATGCTAATATTATTCATCTTTTCCTGTATTGACTAGTGAGATTTATGTTCCAAGTAGACCCATAACCAGCACAAAAGTGAGAAGTTAGAGACAGGAGACTCCTGTTAGCTCTCAGAGTGGAGTAAAGAGTTGTCTGTCAGTTGTTTTTCCTTTGGGGGTGGGTTTGATTTTTCTGTTTATTTTTAAATGTCATCTTTTAATTATATTTTGGATAATGATGAAGAGAGATGCAATTTTGTTATGAGAGTAAATCTTAAAAGGCTCAGTGACTCCTTTATCTACTGCTTAAAACAACTCCCACTGGTAAAGAGTGTTTCATTAATTGTCATTACTTGGGTATTATAGAATTAGAACAGCTGACATTTCTTTTATCATTCATATATTTAAGTGACAGTGGCATTACTTACTCTAAATTAAGTTCCTTTCATGGTTAAAAAAAATTATAAGTGTCACAAGAAATAGAGCACTATTAACTTTTATTTTGGAAAGCAATTTTTCTAATAGAGATAGGAAGGCCCACTTTTTTAGACTATAAAGCAGGAACTATTATTCCTTGATTCCATAATAGAAAGAAACAGATAAGTGCATCTAATTTCATACTTCTGGATTTTTAGCAATGGGTCAAAATGTTTAAAAGGTCCATGGGTGGGTTTTCACGTCCTTCACCCTCAGAAAGGAATAAGGCATTCTTCCATGGCAGCAACCGTGCATTCACTTCTGGCAGTTCTTGGACTTTGTTCTCATCGGTCAGCAAGGGAAAGGACCAAGGGACTTTCTCAAGATGGAGCTGATCCTATAAATCTGCATTTTGTGACGAGTTGAATTGGAGCAATAAAAGGCTACTGGTGTCTGTCGGTCAGAAGGACAGTGTTGGCCGTACCACCTGAAAGTCTTGTCTCCCAGGGTCACGCTGTCCTGTAATTTTGGCTCAGGGGACTTGCGGAGTGTCTTTCCATTTCTGCTCCTTTCTTCTTGATAGACTTTTTTACTGCAGTGACCTCACTAGATTGCAGCTAACTTTCTGGTTGTGACCCAGTTTTGATAACTCTAGTTAATAACTGGATAACTCTCGGCCGCATTTGGCAGTATGTCCTCTATCACCTATGATAGATATGACCTACCTCATGAAAACCACATTTAGTTGAAAGTGATTATGTTAATTAATGACCACCTTAATGCACTTAAAAATGTCTCACCCACAACTTTTGGAAAATATACTGTTACCTGAATCTCTGTATGCATACAAGCAATTAAACACACACACAAACAATCCAACCAAACAACTTCTTTCTCAAAAAATGGAAAATGTCCAAAGCTAGTAAACTGTTTGGAGGGGCAATTCTTGCGAATGTATTGCTTAAAAATACTTAATTCCCATGAGTTCTAGGATCTTACATGGAAATTTGAGGGAAAGGAGTGAAAGATAGTTTTGGATAGTCAAAGGCAGATATGAGGTGGCATTTGAGTTCTTGGTTGATTATATTAAAGTCAATATAGTTAGTCTTTAACTCTTAAATGCTAAATAATGCTGAGCAGGTCCTGACTATTCCCTTCCCATTTTCGAGTTTCTAGATTACCCACACTGTAGCCAATGTGGTTAACTCACCTTCATTTCTTATTTCTGCCTCCATGTGTTTGCTTTTAGATTTCCCTCTGGTTGGAGGTTTCAAACCTCACCTCTCCTTTAAGACCATACTTGACTGACCCTTCCAAAGCATCCCCTTCTTCTTCCTCTGTGGTCCCATAGAACCTAGTTTCTACCACCCATAGCATTTATCACGTGTATATACACATTTTTCTCTTCCTGCTTCAAAAATGTATATCCCTTGAGAGCATGAACTGTGGAGCTCTACATGCCCAGATCAGGCTCTTCCTAACTGTTCATTGGCCAATTCCCAACTCCTTTGGCATCTCCCACTTTAGAGTCTGAGAAGCCAGACAGTCATGCTCCTTGCATCCCTTACTTCTAAGGGTGGCCAAGTGACCTGGTTCTGGGCAATGAAATGTAGAGGAAGTTTGGGGGCTTCTGGGTAGCTGGTTGTTATACCATAAAAGTAATAGGCATGAGAACAGCGCTCACTGGAACTGCTCCTTCCGCCTTCTTCCTGCCTTAATTATGTGACTGGATATGGGACAATCCATCTTGCAGCCATGAGCTTGCTACAACAAGGATGAAAACTAAACTGCTAAGGATGGTGGAGCAGAAATATAGAAAAAACATGCGTCTTTGATAGCCTCCTTGATCTTCTGTGCCAAACCTGGAAATGCCTACCTCCAGAACCTTTGTGATAGAAATTAAATATATATTATTTAGGCCATCTTAATAGGGTTTTCTGTTGCTTGCAGTCAGAAGTATTTCTAGCTAACCATTTAATCTAGGGCAAATTAGTCAAACTTTCTAAACTTTGGTTTTCTTATTGTATTAGTCTGCCAAAAGGCTGCTGATACAAACTACCAGCAATCTGTTGGCTTTTATAAAGGATGTTTATTTGGGGTAAAAGCTTACAGTTACAAGGCCATAAAAAGTCCAACTCAAGGTTGCTTTCTCACCAAAGGCAATTGCCACATGTTGAAACAAGATGGTCTCCAATCTCTGGCTGATCTCTGCCTTCCCCTCTGGGCTTCCTCTTCCTCTTGAGGCTCCATGGGCCCAGCTTCTTCCCCATCTCAGCTGCAGGCTGGCATAGGGCTTCCTGTATCAGTCTCGGCTGTTCCTCCCAATCTCAGCTATAAGCTATCAGGCGAAATGACTCATTTCTCCCTGGGGCCTTCAGTTATTTGAGCCACCTACTTTGTCACATGGCCAGATCCAAAATGACTGAGCTCTCTCTTCCTGTGTGTCTTCTTGAGTGAATGTCCATTTATATCAGACTCAGCAAGGGGGCGGAGACTCAACCTAAGTCACACTCACTGATGTAGTCAAATCAAAAGCCCTAATCTTAACAGGTAAGCTAAACCAAAGACACCTCAGCTGAATTTAATGCAATCAAAGGTATCACACCCAGAGGAATAGATTAGTTTACAAACATAATCTTTCTCTTTTTGGAATTCATAAAATAATCTCAAACTGCTGCACTCATCTATACAATGGAGCTAATAATAGTGATTTAACAGAGTTGATGTGAGGATTAAATGAAATAATTGATATTTTTTGGCACATGGTAAACAGATAATTGTTCCTTCCCTTCTCCTTCCCTTGTGAAATACAGAAAAGCTTTTACTACATTGTTTTGCATAGAATAAGCCACAAAAAATATATGTTGAATGAGTAAATGAATTAGAATAGAGCAGTTGAACAGACTTTGCAAGATAAGCTACTCCTTTTCCTCCTGCAAACCTGATAATTACTAAGAACAGCACAGAAAGAGTTATCTGAGAATCAGGGAATGGTCAGGAGAGAGGTTTTTGGAGAGGAGCTTGAGGCAATAAAGCCACACTAACAAAGTGGTAGATGGCAAAATGGCCACAAATTCTAACCTTCCATCAAGGGGATTGAGTCCTCCTCTACCCCTTAAATTTGACTTCATCGTGCAACTTGCTTTGTCCAGTAGGGAAGCAGGAAACCTGGTACAGAGGCCTCATGAGTATTTTCATATTGGACCTTGCCGTCCTGCTGCTCTCAGCACCCTGTGGCTACCATATGAATGAGCCCAAGCTGGCTTGTTGGATGATGAGAGACAACCAAAGTGCCCCAGCCAACAGGCAGTCAGCACCAGGCGCGTGAGTGAGGTCACTGACCACCAGCTGACTGCAGTGCATGAGTGAGCCCAGTGGAGAACAGAAGAACCTTCCACCTGAGCACAGCCCCAAGCGCCAAACAGTAGTGAACTGAGTGAACCATTGTCTTAAACCACTAAGTTTTGGGGTGGTTTGTTTTACAGCAAAAAGTAACTGATATAGCCACTGCCACACTCTTTTGATTAAGGAAAATTTTTGTAACTTTTTATGGGGTGTGCCTACTCTTTTAGTTACAGGCAGATCAAATGAGACTATAGGTGAACCTCATGATGCTTCTGAGCGCAAAACAAAATCAGCATTGCTAATGATCAGCCTGTAATAGCAAGGTGCTGATCACCTGTGCTGCCCTTTTCCCCTTGTTCTTATCGTGCTAGGATGATTACCATTGGAGTTTAGGGTGATTTTTGGTTGGTGACCTGCGGTGACTATCAAATGCCTTTTCCTTGCTGACTCCGTTGATTTCTTGTGCCCTTTCATTGGAGCCAAGGCACGGAGACATATATTTGTCAGTTTGCTTCCTTGAGTCATAGTCATGTCAATACCATTCTTGTCTCAGGTGGGTTTTGACTTACTCTGCATCCTGAGATGTCTGTGTATCATACATAGACCTGACTGCTGCACTTCTGAGTGGTGGGACATATTGGAGAAGTGGCAAATCATGTGGCTGTCTTCTCAGGGTCATCTTCCTGACTCTGAAGAGAGTTGAGGCCATCCTTCTCTGGCAGCAGTGACAAAGTAGTATATCACAGTCTTTCTGTATGTCTCAGGAGAATCTCTATGGCCTTCTTTGGATTCATTTTTCCACAGTTTCCCGTGTAGTCTTGATCCACTCTGGCTATTTAGATTGGGTGTTTAGAACTTTATTAATTAACACCCTAAATTCCATGTCTGGTTCTATAGAGGCTCAGGCCTGGGGTTTGCGTATCTCTGCTTGGTGCTTAATGATTAGACTTTAAAGAAGGCAATCTGAGACCCAAATAAAAGCTGAAATGTGCTGTCTGCAGTCCTGAGAGAAGGCCTCAAGAGGCCAGATTTTCTGTCTTAAATTCACCCTTGTCTCTCCAACAGGGCCTGTCCTTCAAATAGTTCTCTATGTTTCTCTCCCCATTTCTTGGTATATCAGGTTTTATGCATCTGGTGGCAAAAAGCAGAAAACATAGCTAACAGTGGTTTAAATCATCAAGACTTTTTCATTCATTTCCTCTATCCTCAGCACACTGGCTTTCAACCTTAAATTTGTTGTCTCCTAGTCACATGGTAGCTGCTGCAACTCCAGACATCACATTCTCATGTGATGGCATCTAAGGCAAGAAGGAAGAAGGGAGTAGTTCCAAAGGGCCTTTTTTACCTGAGGTAATTTTCTTGGATAGATACACTTCTGAGAAGCATCCTCCCTGATTTCCCCTTACTTCGCATTGGCCATGCCTACCCCTAGATGAGTCATTGGAAAACAGAGTCACCATACATACCTGAGACCATCAAGTCCATTCCTGGGGATTGGTATGTCACTTCCAAAAGTGCACATAAGGACAAATAGCCATGGGAAAGGTATAGGTGTCCAACACACCTAGATCAAAGGCTGAAGTAGCAGGAGGATGGAAATTTCTAGGAAACAGGTTCCTGAGGGAAGTGGAAGATATCTGTAAGAAAGATCTCACTGGGCAAGACAAATGAGAATTGTGTCATGTACTTTTGATTAGCAGATGCATCAAAAACTGCTGTCTCCTTTATGATACTATAGAAAACTGAAATGTAGGACCCAGGAAGGGAAGGCAATGGTCCAAAGTGAGTTTTGAGTTTTTTAAGGTGGCTCTTAAAGTTTTCTTGCTGTAAGTTGATTATAATGTAGTCTAGCTCCGATTGTATTAAGGAAAACTGTGTTCAAGTTTTATAGAATCTGATCTACCATCTGTTCCATACCATGGAAAAGTTCTTTTAGAAAAGCAGTTCTGCCTTTGGAGAGCATGAAGGACTTATTGACAGAAATGTGTGCGGCCAAGGATATATACAACTAGTGAAATTTTTCAGGCAGGGGATCGATCTTTGGGCACAGCTTAAAAGTCAATCATCCAGTGGCAAGTTTCCAAGGGAACAGTTCAAGAATTGTTGCTGGAAAGCAGGGGATCAAGTACTAAGTCCTTGGTGGAAAGAAAAGGAAGAGAAGAAATCAGAAGAAAGGCCAGCAGCCTTTCCTGGCTGGCCTCCGGATGTGCGGTGTCTTATTGGAATCTTGTGAAGATTTTGTTCCCACTTGGCTGTCGTTGTAACTAATCACTAAGGGAAGTGGGAGCTTTTGTCCAATACCATGGCACAACACAAGCCCTGTTGGATCACTCTGTGGGTCTTTGAACATGCTACCGTCAAATCTGGTGTGAAGGTGTTTTGGGAGTGATAAGACCCAACATTCAGAAGACATGTTTTGGGAGTATTTGAGTGTATTTGAGCACCCGCTTATGAAAGCCATTTTACTAGCTTTCATGGAAGAATGGTGAGGTCAATCAGGAAATTAGCAATAACAAATAGAAAGTGCATAGACATTTGTGGAGCTTTCTGATGTTTTGACATACTTTAAGCCCTTCTAGTTAATGTTTGAACATGAATCTGTGGAAGCATTCACTGGGATGTGTACATAAAGTCAGAAAACATAGATTTGAGTCCCAATCTCTGTGTGTTGTTGCTTAAACAGTGATTATTTTTTAAATGTAGCTAGTAACGTCAGTTTAACATTCCTCGTCTGTCGTGAGGATCAGAGTTAAGATAATGTAGGTAAAATGCTGTGCAATTGGTAAAAGTTCCATCAATTCATAACCAAATATGAGTGTTGATTGCTAGGTTGTTTCAATGTAATTTGTTAGCGATTATTTTGGGAACGTGTCTGTTCATGAAGGTAAAGAATTCCTATAAATCAGCCCCCTTGACAAGGAAGGAAAAATATGCTTAATATAATTTAAAATTTATTTTTCAAGATGTAATAGTGTAAAGTTTCCATTTACCCCCTGACTTTGTAATAGAACAAAGCCTCAGACTTATAAGGAGAAAACCTCAGGATAGATTTCAACAGTTCCTGGGTAAGAAAATAAAATAAAGACTTAAAGATACAGTAAACACTTTGGAGCCCTCCTGCCTTCACACTTCATCCAGAGTAGAGCTCAGTGAATAATGACTTAATCGAGGGATGAAAGAATAAAATGCTCGTTTTTCCTGCTGTTCCTTCATTTTCTACATCTCTCCTTTCTGAGATGTCTTTTCAGAAATAACATCTCTCAAAGCACTACTGTTAAAATTTCATCTCATGATATGAGAGAAAAAAAAATCTCTCACAGACACAAAATTAAGACCGTCACTTCTTTTCTTGAAAACTCCATTTGAAGCGTGAAGTCCTTTATAATATTACCCATTCAAATGAAGCAAGTCAATGAAATAAGTGGAAGATTCTCCAAACTTTTCCTTCTATACCACTCATTCATTCCTTCAACGAATATTTACTCAGCATTCACTATGTGCCAGGCACTGTTTTAGCTACTTAAGATATATCGGTGCTTTAAAAAGTAAAGATTCCTTTAATGAGAGCAGAGTTTCTGTTTGGGGTGTGGCTTAGTTTGCCAGGGCTGCTATGACAAATACCATAGACTAGTTGGCTTAAATCATAGGCATCTACTGTCTCACAGGTTTAGAGGCTGGGAGGCCAAAATCAAAGTCCTGGCAGGACCTTGCTTTTTCTGAAGCCTTTCGTGTTGTGGTGGCTTGCAGGCAGTCCAACACTCAGTCTGTGCCTCTGTCACTTGGCCATCTGTCTCCTTCTGCCCTCTCCTGTCTGTTCTTGTCACCTGTATCTCTGTCCAAATTTCCTCTCCTTATAAGGACTCCAGCCCTATTGGGTTAAGGCCTACCTTGATTCAGTTAGGCCTCATCCTAATAGGATCTTCAAAGATACTATTTACACATGAGTTCACACCTGCAGAACTGGAGCTTAGGATTTGAACATGTCATTGTGGGAGACATGATTCAACCTGTAACAAGGTGATGGATAAGTTTGGATAATGGCTGGTGGTGATGGTAGCACAACATTGTGAATATAATTAATGCCACTGAATTGTGCACTTAGAAATGGTTAAAATGGCAAATTTAATGTTTTATATATATGTGTGTTACCACAATGAATTTTTTTTAAGTTTAAAAGAAGAGAAAACAAAACAATAACAACAGCAAGAGAAAAAGGAAAAATTCCCGCCACCATGTATTACAGTCTAGTGGAGGAGTCAGACGATAAACAAATAAGTGAAATAAATTTGAAATGTTGTAGTATGTTAAAAGGTAATAACGTCTAGAAAAAACAGAGAACAGAGTAAGGGGGATTAGGAGTGTAGGTTATTGGAGAGGGGTTTATAATTTTAAATTGGTTGGTCAGGGAAGACTTGATTGAGAAAGTTTGACATTTGAACAAAGACTTGAAAAAGGGGGAGGAAAGCCCATTCCCGGTGGAAGTTACTGTCCATGCAGAGGGCGTCAGGTTGAATGTACCTACATGTCTGAAGGCTAGCTGGGCAGCCGGGGTGGCCAGAGCAGAGAGAGCAGCTAACAGAGATCATTTGTTAGGCAGTTCGTTATGTTTTAACAGCTTTATTGAGAAAATAATTCACATAACATACCATTTACCCATTTAAAGTGTACAATTCAGTGCCTTTACATGATATTCACAGATATGTGCAACCATCACCACAGCCAGTTTTAGAACAGGTCATCACCTCAGAAGAAGCCCTCATACCCTTTAGCTATCACTGCCCCCCATTCCCACCCCCAGCCCTAAGCAACCACTAATCTACTTTCTGTCTCTATAGATTTCCCTATTCTGGACTTTCATATGAATGGAATCATATAGTGTGTGTTTTTTTGTGTTTCACAGCTGGCTTCTTTCAGTTAGCATATTTTCACCATCCATACACATTGTAGCATGTATCAGAACTATATTCCTTTTTTTTTTTTTTAGTAGATTGCTAACACTTGCTGTGTATTTTTTTTAAATTTTTTTTAAGTTAGGGAAGTTGTAGGTTTACAGAAAAGTCATGCCTAAAATACAGTGTTCCCATATACTGCCAAAACTTCATTCTTTTTTGTAACCGAATAATATTCTATAGTATGGGTATACCGTATTTTGTTTATCTACCTGTCTTGTGATGGGCATCTGGGCTGTTTCCATCTTTTTGCTATTATGAATAATGTTCTGTGAACATCTGCATACAAGTTTTTGTGTGGACATATGATTTCATTTCTCTTGGGTCTATACCTAGAAGGGGAGTTGCTGGATCATATAGTATCTCTATGTTTACTTGTTTGAGGAACTGCCAGACTGTTTTCCAAAGAATCTACACCATTTTACATCCCCACTTGCAGTATATAAGGATTCCGATTTCTCTGCTTCCTTGCCAACCCTTTTTATTTTGTTTTTGTTTTTATTCTAACCATCCTAGTGGATGTGAAGTGATATCTCATTCTGGTTTCGATTTGCGTTACTCTGATGACTAAGCATCTTTTCATGTGCTTATTGGTCATTTGTATATCTTTTTTTTTTTTAAGATCTATTTTATTTATTTATTTATTTATTTATTTATTCTCCTCCCTCCCCCACATGGTTCTCTTGTCTGTCTGTTCCATGTTTTCTCACCTTCTCCAAGGAGGCACCAGAAACTGAACCCGGGACCTCCCACGTGGGAGGCTAGTGCCCAAAAGCCTCAGCCATCCGTTCCCTGTGGGCTGCGGCGTCTGCTGGCTTGAGGCATCTGCTCGTTTAGGTGTCTGCTCATTGCAGTGGGTGTGGCATCTGCTCGTCTTCTTTAGGAGGCACCAGAACCCAAACCCAGGACCTCGTATGTGGTAGGCGTGTGCCCAACTGGTTGAGCCACATCTGCTTCCCTGAGTATCTTTTTCAGGGAAGTAGCTATTAAGATACTTTGTCCACATTTTAATCGGGTTATTTGTCTTTTTATTATTAAGTTGAAAGGGTTCCTTATATGTTCTACTTACAAGTCTCTTATCAGATATAAGGTTTGCAAATATTTTCTTTCATTCTGTGGATTGTCTTTTCACAGTCTTGATAATGTCCATTGGAGCACAAAGGTTTTTAATTTTGATAGAGTCCAATTTATTTATTTATTTTTCTCTTGTTTATCTGTTGTTTGGGTATCAACTCTAAAAACCCTTTACCAAACCTGTTTTTTTCTAAGAATTGTATAATTTTAAGTTTTTTATTTTCACAGTTTTTTTTTTTTTTTAATCTATTTTCAGTTGATTTGTGTATGGTATGAGGTAAGGGTCCACCTTCATTCTTTTGCATATGGCTATCCAGTTGTCCCAGTACCATTTGTTGAAATGCCTATTCTTTCCGCCTTGAGTGATATTGACACCCTTGTCAAAAATCACTTGACCATTAATGTGTAGGTTCATTCCTGGATCTCAGTTCTTTTCCATTGGTCTATATGTCTATCCTCATGCCAGTATCACACTGTCTTGATTATTGTTGCTTTGTAGTAGGTTTGGAAATGGGAAAGTGTGAGTCCCCCTTCTTTATTTTCCTTTTTCAAGATTGTATTGGCTATTGTGGGTCACTTATAATTCCATGTGGATTTGAGAATCAGCTTTTCAATTTCTACAAAAAAGCCAGCTGAGATTCCGATAGGGATTGTGCTGAATCTGTAGATAAGCTTGGGGAGCATTGCCCTCTTAACAATGTTATGTCTTCCAATCTGTGAACATGGATATTTTTCCATTTATTTGGATCTTCACAGTTTCTTTCAACAATATGTTTTGTGGATTTCAGAGTATAAGTTTTACACTTCCTTTGTTGGATGTATTCCAAGTATTTTATTCTTTTTCATGCTGTTGTGAATGGAATTGTTTTTTTTTTTTTTAATTTTATTCTTGGATTGTTCTATACTATAAAATATTAAACAATTATTTTTAGGTAGTTGGCCTTTCATTGAAAGTTTATTTAGAGCAGAAACCTCAGTTAACTACTTCTAAACTGGCAGAAACCATAGACTGTTACAGCTGGAAGGAACTTGAGAAGCTCCATTTTTGCTGATCTTTCATTGTGTAGGAGAGGAGGCTGAGAGCAGTGAAATAATGGGATTAATAATGGCTCACTCCGTAGCTCTCAGTGTTCTTAGAGATAGATAAGGTAATGACATTGTTTTCCTTTCAGAAAGTGATGAACACACACAAGTTTCTTGCAAATGTTCTAAAATGCTTAGACCCTCTGAAATTTAATTTTATTTTAAAATTCTATTATCTTTAGTTTTAATTCATTTTTTTTCCCTCCTCCTGTTATAACCTCTGAGAAAATGGAAGTGTCTGCTGGGAATCGGCTTCCTTTTATGGAAGCAAGCCAAGGGTACACTCTGCCAGAGAAACAGAACCTTCATCAGTTGATACTCTAACACCTTTACACTCTTCTCCATAGCACAAAGCACAGCAAAACTCAAGCTAAATATTATATTTCATCTCTGAAAAGTTGATGTGTTTGGGGTTCTACATGTAATCTAGTTTAAATTATGTGCTGACGGAAGGGTTTTACTCATAGCCTCCAAAAGGCCTAGGCCATTGATTATGAATGGAGCAATTGATCTCAGAAGAGAATGGGAGTGATATTAATGATACCTTCTTTAAATGAAACACTAGAAGTTAGGTCTGACTTCATTTAGACACCATATGCTTTCCAAACTAATTGATCTAAACCCTCAGTAAGGGTTAAACTGAAAAGTTTCATTTCTCAGAAGTTGAGGGAAATCACTTAAACATAAAACACCATTTGAAATGGAAAGCTTTTTCTCTTCCTTTCCTTATTTTCTCGCCTTGACCAGTAAGAGAAAAGTTGCCTAATGTAACCTTTTCTTGTGGCTCAGGATAATCACACAGCTTTAGATGAAGGCATATAGGCTTGCTTGCTTGCCTCTGTCCAACAGAAGTACTCGTTTGCATGTACGTGGACTTTGGTTTCATATTCGTGTCTGGCCACCCAGCCCTCTCTCAGGCTGGTGAGGTGGCCTTCCAAGGTAAGCAATGAGCAATGGCATCCACTTTCAGCCTGCCCTTGGTGCTGTTTGCTCCCCAGCCCGACCCCACAACCAGCCTGCCCCCTCTCTCTCTGGAGATGCCCCATGCCCGTAGGGTCCGTGCCATGGAGGTGCATCAGGAGGCTGTGTGCACAGGCAGACCTCTGAGCCTCAGCCCTGGCCTCTCCCTGGCTAGTGCATGTCCTCCTTGGAGCATCGAGGAAGAGCCTGGAGGGCCTTCTGGTGTAGAAGGAACACCGTGGGATTCAGGGGTTCTGAACAAGGGGTCCGTGAGCTTGAATTGAAATTTAAAAAAAAAATAAAAAACATTCTTGTGGGGACATGTTGGTGCAGGTGTGATATATTTATTAAATAATACCCAGTATAGTGTGGACTCAGTAAGGGGTCTGTGGTTTTCACCTGACTGGCAGAGGGGTCCGTGGAACAAAAACAGTTAAGAATCCCTGGATTTGATGGTCTCCAAGAATTCTAAAGTCTCTAGTATCAATTTAGTCTCTCCATTTTCAGACTGATGACATCTTACTGTCCTGTTTACATTGCCACTTATTATCCCATCCCCACTCCCACCTTTTCCATCTCTGGACTTTTCTCCCATATTCTCTTGCTTCTGTATCTAGTCTGGTTTTTTTAGAAAGATTTTCAGTAATCACAACAGCAACAAAATTTTTTTCCCTTGTAGTATGCTCAATGCAGTACAAGGTTACATTAGTCAGAATCTCTAATTGCTTCCCACTCTGAATATTCTGTTTAATTGAGGATGTTCCTCTACAGTCAGTTTTCTACTCTGGAGAATCAAATCTACTGAAACCCTCTGGTTCTGGAATGGGAAGATAAAATACTGCCTTAAAACCCTGTCAGCCCTTGAGCATCTAGCAACAAATTACAACTGAGGAGTGCCAGAGACCTGAAAATTATACCAGCCTTGGTTGCCAATATCTTTAAGTGTCTATTTATTTATGGCTCATTTTCCTCCATAAAGAATTGGAAGTGCTTTATAAATGTACGTACAGAGATATAAAAAAAAATAGCTGAGATAATCAGGATAAAGAGGAAATATGGATAAGGAAGTACAACTGGGATAAGTCACACAGAGAAATAACGCTGCCCCACCATACACTTGTATAGTTTTCAGGCAAACTGCAAGTTTGGCTCTCAGCTTCCATGGGGCCACAGTAAGTCATGGTATCCTTCAAATTAAAAACAATCCAGTTGTTCAAGAGCAGGAAGCCTTTTCTGGTCCCAAGACCAAAAGGGACTTTCACAGCTCTGAGATAAAAGTATTTCACGAGGTCTCCCAGAGAACACTGGGTAATATAATGATTGGCATCCTTGACAGTAGTTCATGGTGTTGTCTGAATAATGCAATAGATGGCAAATGCCGAGGCACGTCTAGGTGGGAGCAAAACAATGTGTTTCAAAGGTAAGGTTTGTCAGAGCTCAGCCAGTGAATGGAGGCCATTTCTTTTCTTATAACCGTCCATGGTAATTGATTGTCACAACCAGGGTTTTTGATAACAATTCTTGGAGTCCATCTACTCCCTGTTGCTAATGCAGGTCTGGTCCTTATGCTGTGACTCCCAAGGCAGAGGGTGGTTTGAGATTGCAGGTGCCTGGGCAAATGACCCCTCATCTTACCGTGGGGCGCTGTCAGACAGAGCAAAGGTCCAGTCCTTAGAAGCCTGGGGGTCAGATGCAGTCAAGGTACGGAAGGCCTTCAGGGCTGTGCTTCTGGGTGCATGTTTCATTTCCTGGTCTACTGTTTTTCAACCTGGGTCTACAGATTCCTAGGGGTCCCCAGATAAATTCTTCAGTTTGCTACGGAATTTCCTAGCTTTGTGTTTTCATTTTAAAAATATTGTAAGCATATTCTAGATCATCTAAATTGTTGTGGCTCAGAGTGTGATCCTTGTAACCGTGCTAGTCTAGAAAACATTTGTTTTCAGCTCATGGTGAGATGACCATGGCAACTGAAAGTAAGCATTGAGGAACCTACGGCCATTTGACATTGCCTTGGCATCCTAACACATGATTTTAGTTATTATAATGTCATTTACAGCGAAATTCGCACTTCTGAAGCATACAAATGAGATGAAATGGACAAATATATAGTCATTTAACCACCGCACTATCAAAGATGCATACCATTTCCGGCACTCCCCAAATTTCCCTCATGCCCTACCTGTGCCAACCACCAATCTGTTCTCTGTCCTCATAGTTTCACTTTTTCTAGAATGTCCTGTAAATGGAAACATACTATAAACAGTCTTTGGCAACTGTCTCCTTTCACTAAGCATAATGCTTTTGAGATTCATCCATGTTGCTGTATGTATGAGGAATTCATTTCTTTTTCAGCTTCTGAGTATTATTCCATTCTGTGGATATAACACAATTTGTTTATCCATGCACTAGCTGTGGACATTTGGACTGTTTCCAATTTGAGGGCTGTTATGAAAAAAGCTGTTATGAACATTTCTATATTGGTCCTTATGTACACATGTTTCCATATCTTGGACAAATACTTGAGAAAGGAATTGCTGCAATATATACTAAATGTATATTTAATGCAAGGTTTTTCTATTGACATTTTGGGTCAGATAATTCTTGTTTAGAAATACAGTTGATTTTTATATGTAGTGATCTTCCTTAATTCACTAATAAGTTCTATTACCTTTTAAATATATTCCTTAGTATCTTTTATATAGGCAATCATATCATCTGCAAAGAGAGGCAGTTTTACTCTCTTCTTTCCAATCCGTTAATCTGTTTTTGTTGCCATTATTTTATCCTTTTTTCTCTCTTGTGTCACTGGCTAGTTCCACTTGTACATTTTTGAATAGGAATAGTGAGAGTGGACATCCTTGCCCCCATCCTAACCTCTGGGAGAGCAATCTGTTTTTGACCACTGAGTATATATTAGTTGTTGGTTTTTCAAAGATGCCTTTTATCAGTTTCTTTCTGTTCCTCATTTGTGAGAATTTTTATAATGAATGGTTGTTGAATTTTGTCAATTGCTTTTTCTGCATCTACTGGGATGATTGTGAGCTTTCTTTTTTAATCTATTTATTTAATGAATTACATTGATTGATTTTCAGTTGTTGAACCACCCTTGCATTTCTGGGATAAACCCTACTTTGCAGTGATGTAGTGTTCTTTTAGGTATGACTGGATTCTGTTTGTTAATATTTTGTTTGAGTTTTCTGTTTCTGTAGTCATGAGGCATATTGGCTTGTGGTTTTCTTTTCTTGTAATATCTTTGTCTGGTTTGGGTTTAAGGATAACTCTAGTCTCATAAAAAAAGTTGGGAAGTATTCCATCCTCTTCTATTTCCTGAAAGAGTTTTACAAAATTAGTATTATTTCTTCTTTAACTGTTTGGTAGTATTCAGTGAAGTCACTAGTCTGGAGTTCTCTTTATGGGAAGATGTTTAACTTCATACCAATGTTGATATCTTTAATTGACATAGGTTATTTATTTCTTCTTAAAGAGCTTTGGTTTTTTTGTCTAGTAAGGAGTTTGTCTATTTCATATGAGTTGTTAAATTCATTGGCATGAGGTTGTTCATAATATCCCCTTATTATCCTGCGGATGTCTCTAGAAGCTTTAGTGAGGTCCTTTACCACTCCTAACATTGGTATTTTGTATTTTCCATCTTTTTCCTTATTAGTCTAGCAAGCAGTTTATCAATTGTATTGATCTCTTCAAAGAACCAACTTTTGGTTTCATTGGTTTTCTCTATTATTTTCCTGTTTTCTATTTCATTGCCTATGCTGTTATCTTTATTGTTTCCTTGCTTCTATTTACTTTGTTTTAATTTACTTTTTCTTTGGCTAGTTTCTTAAAGTGGTAGCTTAGATTATTGATTCAAGTCCTTTGTTTTCTAATATAAACATTTAGTGCTGTAAGTTTCCTTCGAAACACTCCTTTAGTTGCAACCCACACATTTTGATGTTTTGCATCTTTATTCATTTCAAAGTATTTTCAAGTTTCCCTTGTAATTTCTTTTTTAACTCATGTTATATTGAAGTATGTTCTTTAACTTTCCAATATTGGGGAGCTTTTTTGATATCTTTCTATTATATATTTCTGATTTAATTCCATTTTGGTCACAAAACATGCTTCCTACTTTTTCGATCCTTTTCACTTTTTTGAGATTTGTTTTATATTCCAGAATGTGGTTGGAGGTGGTGAATGATACATGTGCACTTGAGAAGGATGTGAATTCTACTCTTGGAGTGTCATGTGCATAATTTGATATGCTATAAAATTATCAGCCTGTGATGTGTTAGAGATTTTTACAAAAAGTTATTCCCTAGAAATCAGTGCTTCTCAACCTCTCTGTAACTGACAGATGAATGCCCGTGTTTGCATTTGCCTTTATGATTGCCTTGTTGTCAAGCAATAACAAATAGTGCCAGTATTTAGCTTATAATGAAGTGGTTCTTCAGCTGGACCTTATATAATTAGTCTTACGGCTCCACAAGTATTCCAGTTCAGCTAGAGTGAATGGAGACCTGTGGGGAAATTTTTTTAATTTTTTTAAGGTTTTAGAAAGACATTAAATGCAATATAAAATAACAAAGTGTTAAGTGTGGCTCTGTGATACCAGTCATTCACTGTCCCACATGCACCACACATCTGTTGGTGTCACAGTGCTCAGATGTGTATCTTAGAAAATCGGTAGCACTATCACAGGTAGGTTGGATAGGGAGACAGAGGATGACCCCTTGCTTTTCTTGGAATAGTCACAGTGAGAACTGTTCAAGGCTCAAATGTGCAGTGATAATAGGACTAGAATGGAGTGGTGTTGTTGAGGGAATTTCTGGGACGTGATTTAAAGGTCTGTCTCTGAAATGAGGTCGTGATTGGAGTCAAACTTCAGTCCCAGGTTTCTGCTCTGAGTATCTGTATGGGTGAAGATCCCATACTCCAATATGGAAGAATAAGAGGAATAGCAGCAGTTGGTTTGGAGAAGGGATATTGGGTAGCCTTGACTTAGGACTACCTGGTTTGTTTCCGGGATGAACAGTGTAGTAAATGATGTGGGGTGACATGGCCTTTGGTTAAATGAATGGATATTATATGTATATGAGGTAGTATCATACAGTGGATTAATTTTATTTTAAACTCTTCATTTTTGCTCTGAAACCCTATTTAGTCTTTATCTGCATTATTCTTATATCTGGAAAATAAGAGCATGTAGGAGTAATTTAGTTAGTCTTATTTTTACCACAATGGGAAATATTTGTAATCAAAGCAAAACCCAGATGATTTTAAAAGGGCAGTTCTGGTTATTACTTCCTGCGTATAGAGGAACACTCCAAACAGAACAGCATAAAACAGCAGTCATTTTTAAATTCTGTGCTCACAAATTCAGACAGGGCATAATGGGGATGGTTTGAGCCTTAGCTACAATTTCTAAGACCTGTACTGGGAAGACTTGCACAACCAGTGGTGTTTCAAAGAGCTGTGGGCTGGAATGCTCAAGTCTTCTCCATCCCAGGCCTGCTGAGGAGCTGGCGAGCCTCGCAGGCCGGTTCAGCAGGCACCGTCTGCGGGGGCACTTCTCACAGCATGGCGCTGGGTTCTGAGAGGGAGCAGGCACCCTGACAAGGAGTGTTCTGGAGAGGAGCGTGCCAAGAAGAGCAGGCCTTAGTCATGTGGCCTTTTCCGACCTCACCTCAGAAGTCACATAGCATCACATCCTTGGGCGCATTGGTTGAAGCAATCACAAGCCCACTGAGCCGTAAGGGTGGGGCAAATAAGGAGTCGTGGCCATGGATGATGACACTAATTTTCCAGGCTCAGAAGTGTATTGGTTCTTAGGGGGAGAAAGAGACCAATTCTGGCTGAAAGGGGACTTTCTTATCATGATTCTTTGAAAGTTGTACCAGTGTGAGAGAACAGGCATAATTTGACTTCTTATAACAGCTGTGGGGATGGGGGTGAGGGTAGGGGGCAGAAAACAAATTACTGTATTTTATAGTCCTTGACAGAATAGTTCTTGTCATTATAGAAAAAGGTATATAGTATAAAGTCTCCCCCACTTTCATCCCTCATAGCCCAGTTCTTTCTGGATCCAAATTTAAGAAGACAAGTCCTATTTTCAGTTTTTGATACCTGTCAGAGACTTATAATAATATTCCATTATAAAGGCATAGCATGATTTATTTAACCAGTTCCCTGTTGGTGGGCATTTGGGGTGTTTCCAGTCTATAGCTATTATAAACAATACTCCAGTAAGTAACCTTGCACATTCATAATTTCCCATATGTAGGATACATTCCAGAAGTAGATGTAACAAATGGAATATGCATTTGTAATTTTTTTTTTTGAGGTACCAGGGCCGGGAATTGAACACCAGACCTCATATGTGGGAAACCAGCACTCAACCACTGAGCCACATCAACTCCCCTGAGTTGGTTTTCTCATTTGTTTTCTTGTTGTTTGTTTTTTGTTTTGTTTTGTTTTGTTTTTAGGAGGCACCGGGAACTGAACCCAGGACCTCCCATATGGGAAGCAGGCACTCAACTGCTTGAGCCACATCCACTCCCCCATTTGTAATTTTGATAGCTATTGCTACATTATCTTCCTTGGGTAAATAGGTTAAAACCCCACTGACAATCAATGTATGAGAGAACTTGTTTCTTCTCAGCCTTGCTTTCACATATGTGATAAAATGTTTTTATTTTAAAAAATGGTACCTTGGTGCAGTTTTGTCTTGCATTTTTCTTAAGTAACCTTTTGCATTTGTTTACGACTATTTTTCTTTCTTTCAAAATGAAGGTCTGTTTATATTCTTTGTCCATTTTTAAATTAGGTTGATGCTTATATTCCACACCTATTTATAGGGACTTTTTGTTACTCTTATTTTTGCTTTAGAAAGTTTGGGAGAATAGGGAAGTAGAAGCTTTTGAGAAGTGATGGAAGAAAAGTGGAAAAGCTAAAATACTAAAAAATTACTAGATCTTAAATAAAATCAAATATCCTAACTCTGCTGCTCATTCAATGTTGCAGATATTAAGCTCTTGGTAGTTGGTTTTACCTAAAAATTTGATACGTAAATCTAAAAGATTTCGTGATCAAAGAAAAAGCCTGAGTCAAGAAGCAATAGTAACATTCCCACCGTGCATTATTTTTTTATTTGAAAAGACTATAACAAGTACAGAAAACTGTTTTAAAGTTATTTTAAAACCCACCTATTATATATATATATATATATTTTTTTTTTTTTAATTACTTTTCCACATTACATCCCTCACTTGTACTGTATCACTGGGAATATTCACTTTATCATAGATATTTTTCATGTTTTATTATAGTCTGTCACTTAAACATTTATTTATGTAATTATGATTTTTAGTGACTACATTAAAATGTGCTATAATTTTTAAGCCATTTCCTTATTTTGGGCACTTGGGTTGTTTCCATGCTTTTGCTTTGAATATCTTCATTTATCTTTTTGCTCCTGCTGCATTATTTCCTTAGGATAAATTCCCAACTGGAATCATAAAGTGTATGAACATTTTCATGGCTCTTCTTGTGTATTGCCACATTGTTTTCCAAATTCTTGTGAAAAAAAAATTATTGCAACCAGCAACAAAGAAGGATACTGGTGCCAAAATCACATCTCCAGGACCGAGTGGTATCATAAAGAAAGAAAAGGAAAAGAAAAAGTAATCTGATAGTAGATATAAAATGGTATATCAGGGCTCTATTCATTTTCATGTCTTTAGTCACCAACGTCTCTTTAGAGGTTTTCATGCATGAGTGTGAATTATTCTAAAATGTCTTGCCTCGCTCTTCAGTGATTTCTTAGGCAACTGAGCAGTGGGCAGGCATTGCTCACACTTGGTTATCATCTCCTGGTTCCTGGGGTTGAATGCCCTCCCTTTCCTCCGCCTCATGGGCATTCCTTCTGACTAGCATGAATGCACTCAGCACTTACCTAACACGTTTCTTTTAAGTACACCGTCTCTCCCACTTATGGAGCCATTCTCTTTTTGTATCACTTCCTTTTGTGATCTCATTCTGAACCTTTTCAAAATCCATATATCCCTCAGGAGGCTCCCGCTGCTTTGTGGCACCTGCTGTGTTATATTCTTCCAAGCTGTTTCATGTCAGATGGTGGGGGCAGCCCCTGGCAGAAAGCTGATCCGCTCCCCAGTGCCTCGCCCACAACGGCCTTGCCTGCCCCGTGCTGTGGATCCCACTCCTCGGCCCCCCTGTGCTGTGCCTCCTTCCTTCCTCCACCGAAGGGCTTCCCACAGTCTGGGACTTCCTTTCCCCTCACTCCACCTTTTCGGCCAGTATTAATTTTCCATTGCTTCATAACAAATTACCTCATATTTAGGGGCTTAACACAACACAATTTAGCATCTCCCATCAGGCTGGTTCCTCTGCTTAGGGTCCCCCAGGTGGAAGTCAAGGTGTCAGCCGGGTTTCCTTCTCACCTGGGGCTTGGGATCCTCTTCCAAGATCATCCAGGTTCCCAGCAGGATCCAGTGCCTTACGACGGTAGGACTGAGGCCCCCATTTTCTTGCTGGCCTGGGGGTCTCTCTCAGCTCCTTGAGGCCACCCTCTGGTCCTAGCCACATGGCCCTCTCACAACATGGCGGCTGCTTTCCTCTCTATTCACCTAAGATGGAGTCTTATGTAACTTACCTGATCAAGGAGGCCACTATCCGGTCGAATCCACGGTCCCACCCACGCTTGGGAATGGGCAGTCCACAGGGCGTGTGCAGCAGGGGATGGAATTGGGGGCCGCCTCTTGGAATTCAGCCCATCACCGGCTCCTACCCATCCTTTCACGTCCTGTTGAAATTAGACTCCTTTCATGAGCTCTCTCCTGAAGCTTTCCCAGCAGTCCGAATTGCTCCCTTGCCTTTTTCATACAGTGATTTATATCTTCTGTTTTGCTCTGCCTCACGGGTGTGAATAAACCTTAGAATTCATGGCATTGGCATCGTTTAAATGGCATGCGTTCCCTTTGGGGTGAGCGGTGCTAGGTCTGCGTTTCACCTGGGCTTGCTTGCTCTCTGAGCCTTGTTGAAGTAGCTCTTACTTCAAGGGTTGTGGCGTTTCAATGAAGCCGAGGGCTCTTGAGGGCCTGGCACACACTTTCTGTTAATGTTAAGAGTCAACTGGTGCATTTTGAATGTACTCACCCATCGAGTAAACCACTTGGGGACATAGACCGTCTTCTCTCCCTGCCTTGTAACCAGCACGTAGGTGGCTAAATCTTAAATCAGGGAAAGTTAGGGTTATAGTAAAAATAATAGCTCAGAGGCAGCGGCCAGGGCTTAACAGAGCCTGGAATTTAATCAGGAATGAAAGACAGTATTAGAGACAGTTATGAGTCCAGAGTGGTTCAATGAAGGAAGTCAGGACACACTTGGATGTCTGAGCAGCCCCTTCCCATGCCTTCTTACCAGTAGGCACTCAGTCCATGCTACTGGCAATTTTCAGGAAATAGTATATATCTGTCTGATCTTTATACTTATTTAATAACATTTTTTTTACATTTTATGCATAACATAATATTTACTATCTTAACCATTTTAAGTTTACAATTCAGTGACATTAAGTACACTGACAATGCTGTATAACTTTCACCACTATCTAATTCCAGAACATTTTCATCACCCCAAACAGAAACTGTTATAATAAGAGTGTTATAACTCTCCATTCCCCTCTTCCCCCAGACCCTGGTAACCACTCTTATACTTTCTGTCTCTATGAATTTGCCTGTTCTGGATACCTCACATAAGTGGAGGTATATGTGACACATATGTGACAGATGCTCACATAAGTGCACATGTGTGACAGATGCTCTGTTTCTATGAATTTGCCTATTCTGGATACCTCACATTAGTGGAGGTATATGTGACACATATGTGACAGATGTTCACATAAGTACAACATTTGTCCTTTTGTGCCTGGCTTTTTTCACTCGACATGTTGTCTCCAAGGTTTGTCCATGTTGTAGCATGTATCAGAATTTCACTCATTTTTATTGCTGAGTATTATTCCAGTGTGTGTGTATACCACATTTTGTTTATCCATTCTTCTGATGGACACTCGATTTGCTTCCACCTTTTGGCTATTGTGAATAATGCTGTTATGAACATTGGTGTGCAACTATCTGTTTGGGTCCCTGCTTTCAACTTCTTTGGTTATACACCTTGTAGTGGAGCTTAGGGTCATATGGTAATTCCATGTCTAATTTTCTGAGGAACTGCCATACTGTTCTCCATGGTGGCTACACCATTTTCCATTCCCATCAACCATGCAGAAGGGTTCCTGTTTCTCCACATCCTCAACAACACTTACTTTGTGTGTCTTTTGTGTATGTGTG
>JAQZBX010039680.1:0-22949 GCA_029593785.1 Cabassous unicinctus
AAAAAAAAAAAAAAAAAGCAAAATTGTTTTTAGGGGCAAGGAAGGACATTACATATTGATAAAAGGGGCAAATCACCAGGAAGTAATAACAATCATAAATGTATATGCACCTAACCAGGATGCCCCAAGATACATGAGACAAACACTGGCAAAACTGAAAGGAGAAATACATATCTCTATAATATTTGGAGACTTCAATACATCACTCTCAGCATTGGATAGAACATCTGGGCAGAGAATTAATAAAGAAACAGGGAACCTAACAGACATATACAGAACACTGCACCCCAAAAGAGTAGGATATACATTTTTTTCAAGTGCTCATGGATCTTACTCCAGGATAGACCATATGCTGGGTCACAAAACAGATCTCAATAAATTCAACAAGATGGAAATTATACAAAGCACTTTCTCTGATCATAATGGAATAAGCTGGAAATCAACAAGAGACAGAAAAAGGGAAAATTAATAAATATATGGAGATTAAACAATACACTCAAATAATCAGTGGGTCAAAGAAGAAATTTCAAGAGAAATCAATAAATATCTTGAGACGAATAAAAACGAAAACAAACATATCAGAACCTATGGGATGCAGCAAAGGCAGTATGGGGAGGGAAATTTAAAACCCTCAATGCTTACATTAAAAAAGAAGAGCTAAAATCAATGACCTAACTACACAGCTGGAGGAACTAGAAAAATAACAGCAAACTAATCCCACAGCAAGTAGAAGGAATGAAATAACAAAGATCAGAGCAAAAATAAGTGAAATTGAGAACAATTAACAAAACCAAAAGTTGGTTCTTCGAGAAGATTAACAAAATCAACACTTAGCTAGACTGACAAAGAAAAAGAGATAACATGCAAATAAATGAAATACAAAATGAAAATGGGGACATTACTACTGACCACACAGAAATAAAAGAGATCATAAGAGGATACTATGAACAACTGTATGCCAAAAAACTAGACAATGTAGATGAAACTGAAAAATTCCTAGGAAGATACGAACAACCTACCCTGACCATAGAAGAAATAGAAGACTTCAACAAACCAATCACAAGCAAAGAGATTGAAACAATAAAACAACTCCCCAGAATGAAAAGACCAGGACCAGATGGTTTCACAGGTGAGTTCTAACAAGCATTCAAAGAAGATTTAATACCAATCTTACTCAAGCTCTTCCAAAAAACTGAACAAGGAGGAATGCTAGCAAACTCCTTCTATGAAGTCAATATCATCCTAATAACAAAGCCATATAAAGATACTATGAAAAAAAGAAAATTATAGACCCATTTCACTAATGAATACAGATGCAAAAATGCTCAATAAAATACTTGCTAATTGAATCCAACAACACATTAAAAGAATGACTCATTATGATCAAGTGGGTTTTATACCAAGCATGCAAGGGTGGTTCACCACAAGAAAATCAATCAACGTAATACACCACATTAATAAATCAAAGAAGAAAAATCACATGATCTTATCGATTGATGCAGAAAAGGCATTTGACAAAATACAGCATACCTTCCTGATAAAAATACTTTAAAAGATAGGAATTGAAGGAAACTTTCCCAACATGATAAAGGCTATATAGGAAAAACCCACAGCTAACACTGTACTCAATGGAAAAGCTTTCCCGTTGAGATCAGGAACAAGACAAGGATGCCTGCTATCACCACTGTTGTTCAATATAGTGCTAGATGTTCTAGCTAGAGCAATCAGGGAAGAAAAAGAAATAAAAGACATCAAAATCAGAAAGGAAGAAGTAAAACTTTTGCTATTCGCAGATATAATCCTGTATCTAGAAAGTCCTGAAAAATCTACAACAAAGCTGCCAGAGCTAATAAACGATTTCAGTAGAGTGTCAGGATACAAAATCTATATACAAAAACCAGTGGTGCTTCTACAAAATCATAATGCTCAAACTGAGGAGGAAGTCAGGGAAAAAATTCCAACCAAAAGAATCAAATATTTAGGAATAAACTTAACCAATGATGTAAAGCACTTGTATTCAGAAAACTACAAAGCATTGTTAAAAGACACCAAAGAAGACCTAAATAATTGGAAGAACATTCCATGCTCATGGATTGGAAGACTAAACAGCATTAAGATGTCATTTCTACCCAAATTGATACACAGATTCAATGCAATACCAATAAAAATTCCACAAGCATTTTTTTAAACAAATGGAAAATACAATTATCAAATTTATTTGGAATGGTAGGGGGCCCTGAATAGCCAGAAACATCTTGGAAAGGAAAGGCAAAGTTGGAGGACTCTCACTTCTGGACATTAAATCATATTACTTAGCTACAGTGGTAAAAATGGCGTGGTATTGGCATAGGGATAGATACATAGACCAATGGAACCGAACTGATGGATCAGAAACAAACCCTCACATCTATGGTCAAGCGATTCTTGACAAGCCTGTCAAAGCCACCCAGCTGGGGCAGAACAGTCTATTCAGCAAATGGTGCTGGGAGAACTGGATATCCGTAGGCAAGGGAGGGAGAGAGGGCTAAGGATGGATCAAAGGCCTAAATATAAAAGCAGGAACCATAAGGCTCCTGGAGGAAAATGTAGGAGAGCATCTTCAGGACTTGGTGGTACATACTTGAACCTTACACCAAAAGCTCGAGCAATGAAAGAAAATATGGATGAATGGGACCTCCTCAAACTTAAAACACTTTTGTGATTAAGTGTACTTCATCAAGAAGGTGAAAGGCAGCCCACTCAATGGGAGAAAGTATTTGGGAGCCACATATCTGATAAGGGTGGATTTCCATTCTATATAAAGAGATCACACAACTCAATGATAAAAGAGTGAGCAATCCAATTAAAAGAATGGACATAGGATTTAAATAGACAATTCTCCAAAGAGGAACTACAAGTGGCCAAAAAGCACATGAAAAATGTTCCATATCACTAGCTATTAGGGAAATGCAGACCAAAATGACAATGAGATATCTCATACCGCATGGAATGACCATTATTGGAGAAACAGAAAACACTAAGTGCTGGAGAGTATGTGGAGAAATAGGAACACTCCTTCATTGTTGGTGGGATTGTAAAGTGGTGCAGCCTCTGTGGAATACAGTTTGGCAGTTCTTCAGGAAGCTAAATATAGAACTTTCATATGATCCAGCAATTCCTCTACTAGGAATGTATCCAGAAGAACTAAAAACTGTGACATGAACAGACATCTGCACACTGATGTTCACAGCGGCATTGTTCACCATTGTCAAAAGATGGAAACAAGCCAAGTGTCCATCTTGGGTTGTTGTGGTGTATAATTCTTTTAATATGCTGTTGCAAATAGAATCCAACAGCATATTAAAGAATTATACACCACAACCAAGTGGGATTTATTCCTGATATGCAAGGTTGGTTCAACAGAAGAAAATCAGTTAATGTAATTCACCATATTAACAAATTGAAGGAAAAAAACCCACAATAACATCTCGATTGATGCAGAAAAGGCATTCAACAAAATCCAGCATCCTTTCTTGATAAAAACACTTCAAAAGATAAGAATAGAAGGAAAATTCCTCAATATGATAAGGGGCATGTATGAAAAACCCACAGCCAACATCGTTTTCAGTGGTGAAAGGTTGAACTCATTCCCTCTAAGATCGGGAACAAGACAAGGATGCCCACTGTCACACTGTTATTCAATATTGTACTAGAACTTCTAGCTAAAGCAATTAGATAGATAGATAGATAGATAAATAAATAAATACATACATAAATACATACATAAATAAATGAAAGCATCCAAATAGGAAAAGGGTAATAAAACTCTCACTATTCGCAGATGACATGATCTTGTATTTTGAAAATACTGAAATGTCTATGACAAAGCTACTTGAGCTAATAAACGAGTTTAGCAAAGAGGGAGTTTACAAGATCAACATGCAAAAATCAGCAATGTTTCTGTATACTACTACTGAACAATCTGAGGAGGAAATCAGGGAAAAAATTCCATTTACAATAGGAAGAAAAAGACTCAAATATCTAGGAATCAATTTAACCAAAGAAGTACAGGACTTATATTCAGAAAACAGAAAATATTCCTAAAAGAAATCAAAGAAGACCTAAACAAATGGAAAGACATTATGTGTTCATGGATTGGAATACTAAATATCGTGAAATGTCAATCTTACCCAAACTGATTTACAGATTCAAATGAAATACCAATCAAAATTCCAACAACTTACTGTATAGAAACAGAAAAGACAATTACCAAATTTATTTAGGAGGGAAAGTGCACCCAAATAGCCAAAAACATCCTAAAAAAAGAGCAACGTTGGGCAGACTTTCACTGCCTGACCTTGAAACATATTACAAAGCTACAGTGGTCAAAACAGTATGGTACGAAGAAGACTGTGGGAAGATGGCGAAAGACTAACAGGCAGAGCTGAATACTCTCACAAAAAAATGGAGAAAGAGCCAAAAGCTGTCAGAGGGACCTGCTTTGGGGTCAGCAGACCAGGACAGAGCTACACAACTCCCAGGAGGGTGAGGGATGGAGACGAAAAGCTGAAATGACAAACACAACTTACCAAGCCCCCGTGGTGGCCAGGAAGGGCTCCCCTCCTCCACCCCCAAGATATTAAGCTGGGGTAAAACACCTGGCTCACAGCAGCTGACTGAGAGGGGAGCAGACATCTTCCTCGCTGTCAGCTGTTTCAAGGGAAAAGAGAGAGGAGGTTGGGGTGCTTTTCTTCAGTGAATTCAGCCAGCAGAGCCTGCTCTGAATCTCAGATCTGGAGATTCAACACAGGAACATAGGAACGCTGAGACTGAAACACCTCCATGGAAAGGTGCTCTGACTAGCACCATCTGCTGGCCAGTCTTGAAGTTGCTCTGTATTCAACCCCTGTGAGAAAATCTGCACCCCACTAGTGAGTCGTTGGCCCGATTTTG
The DNA here is from genome assembly GCA_029593785.1 of Cabassous unicinctus. NCBI lineage: Eukaryota > Metazoa > Chordata > Mammalia > Cingulata > Chlamyphoridae > Cabassous > Cabassous unicinctus. The sequence continues at coordinate 4,933 of JAQZBX010039680.1, forward strand.
AAAACCTAAACTGGGCAATTTTAAAGACTGAGAATAAGTTGAATCAAATATCAAAGAAGAGCTGTGAAAAAAAAAAGGAAATAGGAAAGAGAGAGAAACTAGCTAGCAGAGTAAATTCACCAACATATTCAGATGCCTAGACATCAGCAAAAAATTATAAGCTATACTAGGAAACAGAAAAGGATGGCCCAAAAGAACAAAAGGACAAACCAAATATCCTGAAGAGATATAGGATTTAAGACAATTAATCAGTGATACTCACACAACTCTCCTAAATCACTTCAAAGAATTTAAAGAAAATATGACTAAAGAAAAAGGATATTAAGAAGACACTGGGAGAGCATAAAGAACAATTTGTAAGCCTGCAAAGAAAAGTAACAGACCTTATGGCAATGAAAGACATGATGGATGAGATTTAAAATACATTAGAGGCACAATGGAGCAGATTTGAATTGCTTGAAGACAGAATTAGTGATTTCAAAGACAGAATATCTGAACTGGAAAAAACAGGAGAACAGAAAGAGAGTGGGAAAAAATGAAACAGAGTCTCAGGGAATTGAATGACAACACGAAACACACAATCATTCGCATTATTGATATCCCAGAAGGAGAAGGGAATGGAAAAGGGGCAGAAAGAATATTTGAGGAAATAATGACTGAAAACCTCCCAACTCTTATGAAGGACAACACACCCCAAACAGAATAAATCTGAACAGACCTACCCCAAGATACCTACTATTCTGAATGACAAATATCATAGATAAAGAGAGGATTCTGAAAGCAGCAAGAGAAAAGCAAAGCATCACATACAAAGGAAACTCAATAAGATTAAGTGCTGACCTCTCATCAGAAACCATGGAGGAGAGAAGAAAGTGGTATAATGTATTTAAGGTACTTAAAGAGAAAAACTGCCAGCCAAGAATTCTGTATCAGGCAAAGTTGTCCTTCAAAAATAAGGGTGAGTTCAAAGTCTTCACAGATAAACAAAAACTGATAGAATATATTACCAAAAGACCAGATTTGCAAGAGATACAAAGGGGGAGCTGTAGCCTGAAAGGAAAAAACAAGGGTAAGAGATCTGGAGAATAGTTTGGAAGTAAAAATTATTAGGAAGGGTAAACTAAAGGATAAGAAGACAAGACAATAGAACAATATGACGAGAGAGCCGAAGAACAAAATGGATGAAGGAAGTAATGCCTTTCAGTAATAACACTGAACGTTAACAGAATGAACTGTCCAACCCAATCAAAAGACATAGACTGATAGAATGGATAAAAAAATACGAGCCGTCTATATGCTGTCTACAAGAGACTCTCACACGTAAGGACACAACCAAGTTAAAAGTGAAAGTTTGGGAAAAGGTATTCCATGCAAATAGTAACCAAAAAAAAAAAAAAGTTGGAGTAGACCAAATAAATGTAAAATAACAACATTATAGTATATGAACTTAGAGCAACTGGCAATTTGTTCCTGTGATCAGTATTCTGTAATTTGTTTCATACAAAATAAACACTTGCTTTTAATTGAGGAAGGCTGGAGAAGAGAGAGATTTTCAGATAGTTCATTTTTCTTTAATGCTTTCTTATTCATACTCTTTAATTAAAATAATCTGTCTGGATCAATAATGACTTAGCATGACTACTGTTGAACAAGATTTTGAGTGTTTCTGCCTCATAAAATTATGAGTTGGCAAATTATTATCTGCTGTAATTCATTCCAGTAAGATGTGAAGAATTCCCAAATAGGAATTTGATCATATAGAAAGAATTATGGCCTAACTGGAAATTAAATAACTAAACCAATAATTTATTTCATTCTTAGAGATTATTAGGGTCCAATAGTTAGAGCTGTAATATAAAAATTAGATGTTATAATTAATATCTATTATATTTGAATTATTATTTACATTTATAAATGTTTGTTGCTATGCTATTTTTTATAATTGATTATATTAAATCTAACCTGGCCTTGCACTTGTTTAAAATTTGTAATTTCTTTCAATCTATTTTTCTATTTATTTTACAATTTTACAATAAAGGACTTTTTAACAGCTAAAAAAAAAAAAGCCATTGATTATACACTTTGGATAGATCATATGGTATATGAATATATCTCAATAAAACTGCTTAATAAACATAAAAATAATTGTGCAAGAATAGCCAGAGATAGCAGCTATGTACAGCAGGGGAAAGAGACTAAGAGGTGAGGAATTTTCTTGTTTGTTTGTTTATTATTATTATTATGATTGAAATAATGAAAATCCTTTAATAATGATTGAAGTGATGAATGCACAACTATGTAATTATACCAAATACCACTGATTGTACACTCTGTATAAACTGTATGCTTTATTAATATGTATCAATAAAATTGATTTGTTTTAAAAAAAAAAAAAAACACTATATAGTATTCCCATAAAGATAGACACATTGTGTTCAATGGAATAGATGCTCAAATCTATTGCCAACTGGTTTCTGACAAACCTACCAAGTCCATGTCAACGGGACAAAACAGTTTCTTCAACAAATGGTGTTGGGAGAACTGGATATCCATAACCAAAAAATGAGAGGACCCCTATCTCACGCCCTGTACAAGAATCAATTCAAAATGGGTCAAAGGCCAAAATATAAATTCCAGGACCATAAAACTACTAGAAGAAAATGTAGGGAAACATCTCCAAGATCTTGTGCTAGGTGGTGGTGTCCTGGACCTTACACCAAAACACAAGTAACAAAAAAGATAAACGGGATCTCCTCAAAATTAAGCACTTTTGTACCTCAAAGGACTTTGCTGAAAGGGTGAAAAGGCAGCTGAAATAATGGGAGAAAATATTGGGAAATCACATATCTGATAAAGATTTAATATCCATGATATATAAAGAGATGCTACAACTCAACAATAAAGAATGACCCAATTAAAAAATGGGCAGGAGAACAGATGTGGCTCAAGTGATTGGGTGCCTGCTTCTCACATGAGAGGTCCTGGTTTGGGTTTCTGGTGCACCTGGAGACAAAAAAACAAACAACAAGCAAACAAATGAAGGGGCCAACTCAGGGGAGCCGATATGGCTCCGTGGTTGAGCAACAGCTTCCCGCATACGAGGTCCCGGGTTCAGCCTCTGGTCCCAGCACCTCATAAATAAATAAATAAACAAATAAATAAAAAAGTCTGTTTTAAAAAAAAAATGGGCAAAAGACTAGACATTTGACCAAAGAAGAAATACAAGTGACAAAAAACACCTGAAAAAATTTTCAACATCACTATTAATTAGGGAAATGCAAATCAAAGCTACAATGAGATAGGCCACACCTATTACAATGGCCACTATTAAAAAGACAGAAAACCACAAGTGTTGCAGAGGATGTGGCTTACTCACTGTTGGTGGGAATGTAGAGTGGTACAACCACTGTGGAGGACTGTTTGGTAGTTCCTAAGGAAGTTTAATATAGATTTGCCATGTGAATCGGCAGTACCACTAATAGTATATACCAAGAACCGTGAGCAGTGACACAGACAGACATCCGCACACCGAAGTTCACAGTGGCATTATTCACAATCGTCAAAAGATGTAAACAACCCAGGTGTCCATTATTCGATGAATGGATAAGCAAATTGTGGTTTATACATACGATAGAATATTATGCAGCTGTAAGAAGAAATGAAGTCGTGAAGTAGATGCCAATGTGGATGAACCTGGAGGAGACTGTGTTGAGTGAAGCAAGCCAGCCACAAAAGGACAAATACAGTATGATTGTGCTATTATGAAACAAATATATTGTGTAAACTCACGGAGTTAATAACTAGAATACAGGTCACCAGAAAATAGAATGAGGTTAGAGAATGGAAAGTTGAGGGTTATCTGTGCAGAACTGGTAAAAACGTTGTTCATAAATGTTTGGAAATGAACAGAAATGGTGAAAACACATCATAGTGTCTGTAACTAGCAGTGCTATTATATGGGTATGACAGTGGTTGAAAGGGAAAGTCTAAGGTCATGTATATTACTACAAGAAAAGCTAAAAAATATAACATGGGATAGCATAGTGAAACCTCATTTGAAATATAAGTATGGGTAATACTGCATGTATAATGTTGTTTATCTTTAAAATTGAACAAACGTACATTAATGTTACAAGATGTTAATAGAATTTGTTAAAACCCATAGAACTGTACATCACAAAAATAAACTTTAATATATGCAAATTAAAAATATCAACCAGGAGGTCAGAAATCCCAAAAGGAATGCAGACCTTGAAGAATAAATCTGGTTTCCAAATGTATAATCTAACCTCACTAAAGGGGACCAGGAAAATAAAGAAAGAGCTGATATAGGTAACTTTGGGAAACAACGCTTTGGTGGAAAATTGTATGACAAAGACAAAAGGAACTGCACTCTAGTGGGTAAAGCTGTTTCTCATAGGAGTAGCTATTACAATTCTGAAACTGTTGTACATGTATATTGGGGTTGAACAATTAAATAAATGGATGGTGTCTCACTGATGGAGGAAAGTTACAGATAAACTAGAATGAACCATGAACTGGAGTTGGTGGCATGAGTAAGAAATCATGTTTGGCTTACTATAGATACAGATGGATAGATACAGAAGTAATTATATATAAGTGTGTGTATATATGAATTAATATACATACATTTATTTCCTGGCTCTAGCCACTGAGAAGGCAATCACACCCCAGAAGCAACAAGAACACCCAGAGTCCAGATCTTGGTTTCTAACACCGTTTTCAAAAACAAAGGAATCAGGGCTTCTTGGAGAAACAGCTAACTCTAGGGCTGAGGCAGGGAAAATAAAGATGAATCTGGAGACAAGGAGACAAACTGAAAAAGTTCTCAATGACCAAAGCTGAAACAATATGAGCAACAAAATAACACAGTATTGGATTATAACCCAAAGTATAAAATAAAGGTCCATAAATCCATACTGAGGTAAGCAAATCAATAAAATAAATAAATAAATGGGGGGAAAGAGACAAATCTGTACAGAAAGAACTCCAAATAATTTATGTAGATACTCCCCATTTCAATGGGGTGGAGCTTAAACCCTACCCCTAACCCCAGCAGCTTTGCAAGAATAGAGTATGAGATGAGGGGCAGTACAGTAGAGAAAAAAACCTGGCAAATACTATCTTGACCAGATGGTCAAAGTTAATTTCACAAGTGATATGTTGATGGCATTTGCCCTTTGATATGATATGAAGAGAACTTCACTTTATAATTCACCTCTGTGGTCTTTCTCCCCAAAGCCCACAACCCCAGTCTAATCATGAGAAAAGTATCAGAAAACCCCAAAGGAGGACAGTCTACAAAATACCTGATCAGTATTCCTCAAAACTCTCAAAGTTGTGAGAAAAAAAAAAGGAGAAGTGAGAGATCATCACAGACCAGAGGAGCCTAAGGAGACAGGATGGCTAAATCCATTGTGGTATTGGCTTGGATTCTGCTTGGTATTGGAGTGGATTGACTCCCAGAACAGATAAGTGACATTAGTGGAAAAACTAGTGAAATCCAAATAAAGCCTGGAATTTAGTTAATAATGTACCAATGTTGGTTTCTTAGTTTTGACAATATACTTTGGCAATATAAGATGTCAATGTTAGAGGATAGTGGGTAAGGGGTATACAGAAACTCTGTACTTTCTTTGTGAACTGTGTATATTTGGTAAATCTAAAATTGTTCTAAAATAAAATGCTTATTAAAAAAAAAAATGGATCACAGACTCAAATGTAAGAGCCCAAGTTACAAAACTGCTAGGAAGAAAACAGGTAAAAATCTTTGGACTACGCAAAGAGTTCCTAAACAACAACAACAAAAGAGCCAAAGGAAAAATAAAATGAGTAAAATGGATTTCACTAAAATCAAAGCATTTTGCTCTTAAAAAGACACCATTAAATATTCCATAGAAGCCTGTCCCAGGTGCACCCACCCCAAGGAACAGAGTGTCTGTAACTGCAAGCAAGATACCTCCATCAATCTGCCCCATGGGATCTAAGCCCCCTCTCAATTAGAAGCACAGTGGGCATCACTATCCTAAAATCCTCAAGATTGGGGAATGAACAATAGACTAAAGCAGACTTATTATTATTCTACTACAGACTTATTATTATTCTAGCAATGGAAGAACTCTTATCATTGATGTAAAGGCAGTGGCCACCAGAGGTTCTGAGGGATGGGAGAGGGAAGAATAGGTGTAATATGGGGGCATTTTTGGGACACTGGATTTGTCTTGCATAACATTGCAGTGATGGATACAGGCCATTGTATATTACAAACTGTATACTATAATGTAAACCGGTTAGTAACAATGCTTCAATATGACCTCATCAACTGTAACAAATGTACCACACTAATGAAGGATGTTGTTAATGTGGGAAAGTGTGGGAGGGGGAGGGAGAGGGGCATATGGGAATTCCTTATATTTTTTATGTAACATTTATGTAATCTAAAGCTTCTCTAAAAATTAAAAAATAAATAAATAAAAAAAGACACCATTAAGAAAATGAGTAGCCAAGCCATGGATTGGGAGAAAATATTTGCAAATCATATATCTTACAAAGGACTTTATCCAGAATATATAAAGAACTCATATAAGTCACTTTTGCAATTGCCTAAGTTATAAGATGAATTACTCCCATTTTTATCTGAAAGAATAACTGATAAACTATGATTAATCAGATATGGATATTAGGCAGATATTTTCCCTAAAATGTTTGGAGTGAGCCTGCCACCTTAAGGAAAAAAACTGAGAGTATCTGTGCCAATGATTAAAATTTTCAAGCGAAAACTTTGGGAAACATATCTGCCATCATGAGCAGATAGATTTTCCTGACCAGACTAGTGGTGATATTAACTAAAGTTATTTTTTTATATTGTATAACATTTGTATAACTCAGTGGATCAACATTTCCCAACTGATCAACACTGATGTTACAAAATCATGCACGGTAAAATATCCATTCAAAGTACCAGACAGATGAGGGATTTTAATGTAAAAGAATATGAAAAGTTCACTGATATGATTTCAGATTCTATACTGCAACTAACCTTAAAGAAACAACCACATCAAAGAAGAATATCCACAATTATCTTAAAAGGGTGTTAAAATGCCCCTCTCTCTTTTTCAGCTATATATATGTGAGACTGGGTTTTCTTCATATACTTCAACACCCCAAAACAAGATATCACAAAAGAATGAATGAAGAAGTAGAAATGAGAATCCAGATGTCCCTATTAAGCCATTTAAGAGATTTTAAGAGATTTCCAAAAATGGTAAAACAATGCCGCTCTTTTTACTACTTTCTTTGTGTTCCGGGAAATAAACATTTTCCATAAAAATGTGATTTACATTAAAATATAATGAGATGGTGATGAAGTAACTTGATAAACATTTAAAAATTTTCCCAAGTTTTACTTTCTAATATGACATTTACCAATAGATATAACCCACATAAACAAAAATTCTTTGGGGCCCTCACTATTTTTTTTTTTAAGAATGTAAAGTGATCTCAAGAATAAAAAGTTAGAGAACTTCTAAGCAATTATCTTCTAATTGTAGATCTCCATAACTGGGGGCGGGGGGAGAAGGGGAACAAGGCAATAACCTAGGAAGAAAATGTACATATAACAAACTTTTTAAAATTGATGGAGTGAATAATCACAAAAACTTGGCTATTACTGTGTAGCCTAGAAAGTAAGGCTGTCTCTCTATGTCGCTCCAGAGACAAAACTACCCCCAAATAATGGATAATCTTCTGTTATCTCTGTCCTTATCTACCTAGTAGCCAACCTAGATTTTCTATACTTCAAAAATACTCTTCTCGGGACGCGGATGTGGCTCAAGTGATTGGGCTCCCATCTACCATATGGAAGGACCCAGGTTCAATTCCCGGGGCCTCCTGGTGAAGGTAAGCTGGCCTGCGTGGCACAGAGAGCCGATGGCTGGCACACCAAGATGATGCAACAAAGGGAGACAAGCAGACACAGAAAAATGTGCAGCGAATGGACACAGCGAGCACAAGCAGCGGGGGGTGGGGGGAATAAATAAATAAATAAAATAAATCTTAAAAAAAAAAAAATTCTCATAAAGTCAAGTTACTGATTCATATCAGAAGGGATTTGGGGAAAGTTCAATTCACCTTTCCCTGCCTTCAGTTTTTCTTTTCTGCTTAATCAGTTATTTCTCAAGGCCCTATTTTCTAAAACTTTCTGGTAACATAGAGACAACAGTTCGAAGTTCTAAACCCCAGGCTAAGGAACTAATAGCTAAAAGTAAATACTATAAAGATTTCATATATTTCTGCATTGGTAACATAGTGCCAATGAAGGCTTAGACACACCTTAGGACTGCAATGCAGTATTCATTTAAATTTGAAAACAGAAGGTTGAAGATTATAGGGCACCTTTCTCTCTTCCCACTTTGAGAATGATGACAAGGATCATTACCTAATACTGTTTAATATGTACCAATCACAAAATTCTGCTTGCTTAACTGCATTTTCAATTAATTCTTACTATAATTCTAGGAGGTAGCTACTCTTATCCCTACCTGACACATGAAGGATGAAGGAACAACTTAGTAAAATTCTCATTGTTTCTCACTTATTTTAAATAATAACTTAACAATTTCTTTAGAATATCAACCATTAAAAAAAAACATTAAAAAAAATTCCTAGGGGAGCTGGTATAGCTCAGTTAGTTGAGTGTCTGCTTCCCATGTATGAGATCCCGGGTTCGATCCCTGGTGCCTCCTAAAAATAACTAAATAAATAATAAAAATTCCTTCCACACATAATGCATACATAAACAGACATTCATTCCCAAGATTTCAAACTGGTCTACTGAGGTTCTATGTCTTAATAGGGGTTGCCACTAAGGGCTTTAAAAAGATCTTCAATGCACAACTATCTGATTACACCAAATACCATTGATTGTACACTTTGGATGAATTGAATGCTTTATTTATATGTATCAATAAAATTGATTTGTTTTAAAAAATTGAAGGAAAAAAAAAGATCTTCAAACGTTTCAAACGTTTAGAACAGCTCAACCATATTCAAAGCATATTATGTGATAAATAACTCATCTATCTGGTAATTAAGATACTGAAAAGCATCAAATCTTGTTTCAACAAAACTTCTGCTGAACTTTATTTGATGCTCATACTGGTTTCTAGGTTCTGGTTTTAGGTTCAATTTTATATGTGTTTGGAGATGGGTATTTTTAATTTGAGCCTATATGTATTTTTTTAAACAAAATTATATTTTTTCAGCCATTTTACTAGAAAAAGTAAATGTAATTCTCACTGCAACATACACATTACATAATTTATTTATATTTTTATTTTTTATGCCTAACTATCCATTTAGCAATACTACCACCATTCCTTGACATTTCCTAATTCTATAATTCCATATACATTTAGAACTGGATGCCTTCAGTTCTTGTACTTCACTGCTATTTTACTTTATAGGAATAACATTTCTCTTATAAAAATATTCTTTAAAGGTTTGCCAGAGATTTCAGATTATTTCGATTCCTGAAATACAGTAGTGTAAAAATCTCATCAGGCCACAAGGATATGCACATTATTTTCTTGCTCTCCTGGGATTTCATTTTGCTTAGTCCTATTACATAATGGCAAAACTTTCTCCCATTTAGTCACCCTTTTCTTTTCCTAAAAAACAAAGCAAGAGATGTGGACTAATAATTAAAATATTAGAATACATGTTTACCGTAATATTTCCAGTTACTACATACTTCTAAGCCATAGGCAGATCACATCATAAGCCCCTAAATGTGCTAAGAGAGGAAAGTGATCAGCGTTTAATGAAACACCATCACATCAATAATTAGGATGCTGTGTGAGAACCCCAACAGTTGAGACCCAAGCTGTCTGGGCCTCACATGCCAAGCAGTCCTAACAGGACTTAGAAGTCACAAAAGACATCTCTTTTCTATTTACCCAGCAATTGCTTGTTCTAGGATCTGTCCAAACCACTCACAGGCTGTGAATAATTTCTCTCACAATTAGTTTGCGTCTAGTCTCTTGAAACGGTGGCTAGGCAAAAAACAAAAACGCTGATTAAAAACCAAAGAATGAACAGAAGCCAGGATTATCTTAGGTACACACCTGAGGACTGCTGGAGCTCACCAACCTTGGGCCCAAGGAAAGCTTGAAGAGTAGAATACACAAAAAATGGTAAACGACAAACGTCACAGGAAGGCGTCATTTGAAGCATCAATCCAATGCTGCCATCTACTGGCCATGTCCTAAGCCACCGCAGACAGTTTAGTAGCTAATTTTCATTAGGCTTCTAAGATAATGTTCCTGCATCAGTGTAGTAGTAGTCCACCTTAGGGTCAGGGAGTGAAAATCTCATAAGAGAACCATTGATGGAGGATATGCTATATATTTATTTAATAATTACTGGAGGAATCAATCAATAAATAAATCAATAAATATTCACAGCCCCATGCCTGCAGGCTCTACTGCTAGAGTAGAACCACACTGCCTTCTCTGCCACATGTAGCATGCTGCTGGCCTGTCTTCCACCAAGCCCCAACCACTCTTTCTCTCTTACCTGGCCTGCTTCTCTTACTAAGGTTGTCCTTGGATAACTGACCTACAGTCTCTGTCTTTAACCATTAGACTATCAGTTCCACAAGGGCAGGGATTGTGTCTATTCTGTTCACCACTTTCCCTGGTTCTCAGCCCATGCATTAAAAATGTTAATAAAAGAAAGGATGGCAAGTGACAACAGAGTGTCAGGGAATCCTGTCAAACGCTGTTGGAGAAACCACCTTACATTGGTAGAGCACTTTATGGTCTACCAAGCACTTTAACTTATCTGTTACCAGTTATCTTCTCCAGAATGGCTTGAAAGGTAAGTCAGCTATTAGTAATGCCACTTTATCAATAATGATAGTGAGGTTCAGAAGTTTAAATAACTTGTTCGGAGTCACTGGTAAATCTATCTCTATCTTTTCGGAATTTTGTGAAACCATGGTCAGAGCCTTCTCTTTGTGTTGGTATGCACCCCATCAGGAAAAAAACAAAGCTCAAATGGTACAACATGCCCCTGCAGTCCACCCAGTAAATGAACATGGCCACCTTCAAATTTTGCATATTAGTATGAATGTGGACTTATAGTACATTAACTCCCAGATCCTAGAGATGGGATCCTAACTGCCAATTTAGGAAGATATATTATTTTGGGATGAGGGTCAAATATTTTCATCAGTGACCAGTCTTCAAACCTCTGTTACTGAGCACCACTGACTAAACGTGACAGGCATGCTTGGAGTACTTAGCAATGGAGTATGTCAGTATGTGAAAGCCTTCTAGCTAATGCCTCACTTTACTCAGTAAGAAAGGCTAGAGTCCAGTAGAGTCTTGAATGCATGGACTCTGGAGTTAGGCTGCCTGGTTTCAAATCCTGGCTCCACCTTTTACTAATATGATCCTGGACAAGTTATTTAACCTCTCTGTGTCTCAGTTTCTTCACCTTGGGATAAATGTAATCTACTTCACTGGGTTACTGTGAGGATTAATTGAGTTAAATAAGATGTACCTAGAACATCTTAAGGATCAGCTAAATGTCAGCCATTCTGTTCTATGTGCTGAAGGTCACATGCTGGGTTTAAAGAGAAGGTTAATAACATTTGAGAGCTTACCATGTGCCATGCTACTTACACGTATTTTCACTTACTCTTTCCAACAATCTGGTGAAATAGCATTGTATTCACCATTCTAGACAGATAATGAGGTTAAGAGATTAAAAAGTTTTCTCAAAATTGCTAGTTAAGGGGTCTGGCCCTGCAGAAAGCTACCTGCACCTTGGACTGCTGCTCATCAGCATCTCCAACAGTACTGATACTGAGTCAGGTCAAATGAGATGGAGACTTTTGCCCAGGACACACACAGCAGCTCATTTTAAGTGCCAGGAATAAACAGAGGTCAAGTCCCATCTGCTCCACCTGTCGACATCACTGCCATCAGAGCACAAATGCTGGCACAGTACAAAGTGTACAAAGCAGTGGCAAGACCCACATGGTACTACCAGAGATATCAAGTGAAGGTCATGACTCTCAACCTAACATGTCTAAAAATACAAGTGCCCAGACACAAAATGACAATCCAAGCAACCTTCCTTTGCCCGGCAGCAGTCAGCCTAGGTAGAAATGCCAAAGTGCTTTCCAGACAAGGCTGAGCCACACCTTCAGTCAGTCATTCCAGATTCATCTAGAAAATATCACTAAAGAAAAAGAAATGTCTCTACAACAGAAACTCAGTTTAACATGTTTAATTGGTACTCAGTTGTTAGATGGCCAGCCAATAATATCCACAAGCTGGGATTTTCTAGATAACGCTGAGGTAGACTGTGAAAAAAAGCAGAAACTATAAGAATTTGGTTGGACAACTGCTCTCCACTAAGACATTAATAAAATGTCATGTGCCAACTGTCACCTGCACAATGAGCGACAAAATGGAAGGCCACTGTACCTATACACGTAGGTCTGTGTCACCATATGATACCCATCCCTAACATTTCATGGCTACTCAAGAAAATGGCCCATTTTTGCAGTTATGAATAGAAAGATGAAAACAAACAGGAATATTTCTCTGTCAGTATTGAGTTTTTCTCTCTAGATCAGGGGTCTATGATGCCCATGAGCCAAATCTGGCCTGTCATCTAAGAATGGCCTTTATATTTTTAAAGGGGAGGGAAAAAAATCATAAGAACAGTATTTCATGACATGAAAACTATATGAAATTCAAATTTCAGTGTCAATAATTAAAGTTTACTGGAACACAACTATGCTTATTTGTTTATGTATTTCTATGGCTGCTTTCACACAAGGGCAGAGTTGTATATTTACAACAGAGACACATGGTCTGCAAAGCCTAAAATATTTACTATCTGGCTCTTTTCAAAAAAAGTGTGCTGACTTTTGCTCTAGATTATGTTAAAATGAAATTGTATAGTCAATTGTACATATATGCCAAAAAACTAATGAAATATTTTCAATCACTTAAAAAAAGGGGGGGGAGAACAATTTTCATATATAAATTTCCAGAATCTTGCCTAAATAACTAAGGCTTTTGTAGGAAATAAACTTCTTTAAAAACCTGAGAAACTGTCAATGTTTTTTAAATCTCTATTCTAATTACTCATTTAAAAAATGGTAATTTACATAATGTACACAATCAACAGGTTGTTAAGCATGTTGGATCTAGATCAAAAGAGCAAAATGAAACATACATTTACCTTCTTTCCTTCCTAAGATCTTTCAGGAATAATGTACATATAGATATTTTTTAAAGAAAGTAACAATAACAATATTGGAAAATAAGGATGCCATCGACAGGTCAAAAATTTGGAGGAATTCTAGGAAGACAGAAACAGACAAATTTGAATTAACAGAAAAATAAGAGTGGAGGAAAATGCAGTACAGCTACCAAAGGTAAATATGATTTTTCCCAAGGGAGCCTTGAAGAAATTCCAAGCTTGGAATTGAGGGGCCATTGCTAGGGTAATTCATTGGAAAATGGAATTCGAAAACTAGTCATACCCCTTTCCCTCTCCCACACAAACAAAAGCTAGTAAGAGAACTGCTTCAAATAAAGTGGGTGACAGAAAAAAAAAAGGAAAGAAAAACAACAATAACAACAAAAAAAGTGGGTGACAAGACTTCGAAGGGCTCCGGAGGGTGATGGACCTAGAAAGCAAATGGGCCAGGAGTGAACACTGAGCCTCTAAATATGTCACGGATTTTTAAAAAAAGGGGTGGGGTAGGATGTGTGAGGAGTTAAACAGACTACTTCTACAAGGAAGTGTGGCTGCCCACTCTTCAACAATCTTTTCATTCATTCAACCTGTAAACTGCCCTCCTCTTTAGAAGATAGGCCTGAGGGAGAAACAAGCATATATAACCATATATATTTAAAGATATAAAAGAATATTATAGACACAAAACAAACATAGGCTTCTATGAAAAAAGGAGCAAGAGAACTAGAAAATGTTTAAAACTTTTAAAAAGATTGCAAAACAGAAATGTTCAGGAAATCTCATGAAATAGAGAAGAGATAAAGACATTTAAAAATGAGAGAAGGGGAGTTGATGCAGCTCAGTGGTTGAGCACCTGCTTCCCATGGACAAGGTCCCAGGTTTGATCCCCATTGGTACCTCCTAAAAAAAAAAGAGAGAGAGAAGAGACATGGGCAACATGAACACATATCTAACAGGAGGAGTTCTAGAACATGAGAACAAGAGACAATACAGTAGATAAAATAACCTAAAAAATGACAGAAAAATATCCTGTGCTAGAGAATGGCATGTCTTTAGAGTCAAAGGGCTCATTAGATGCTGAGCCATTAATCCTGATGAAATTTTGGAACACCAAGGATAAGAAATTCCTGTAAGCTTCTAGAGATAATCATTACTCACAAAGATATTTAAAGTCCTGAGAAAAAATATTTTTATAATGGGTATGTATTACTTCTGTAATTAAAAAAAAAAAAGAAAAAAAAACTAGTAAAAAAAAATCAAGTCATGAAATTATTTCCAAATAAAATTCAGAAGAATGAATTGCCTGACAGAGAAATTAATTCTGGAAATAAATAACATCCTGGGAAACCTCTTCCTTCACCAGACCCTCAATGATGGCTAACATCCATGTAAACAAAATACAAAAAAGAAATAGAAAAACATTATATTCAAGGTATTATTAGAATCTGCAAAGTAATGTACTATACTCTGTACTAGACAAGGTATTGGGAATCATGAGTATATTTGCAGACTGGCAAATAGACCTGACCAAGTATTGAAAACTCAATGAGTTGGGGAAAGGATAGAAAAGAAGGGAAAGGAAGACAGTGGAGAGGATGCCCCACGACTAAGGGACTTCCCAGACATCCTACTGCATTAATTCTTACTGTAAACTTGGCTGCGTGGTAACTTTTAAGCACTTAATTTCATGAACTTTTCCTATTACTCCAATTCTGAAGATGGAATAAAAGTGGTTTTAAAATTTTTCTTTCTGCACAATCCCCCATAATCCAATATCAATGTCTAACTTTTGGAGGCATGAGAATCAACACATTAGTAACAAATGGCAGGATTCTAAATATTTTCCAAAACAAGTTTCCCCACTGGCTATCTACCTGTGCTGTCAGTAAGTGGCTGTTCACCCTGACATGGCTACATGTCAGAATCACCAGATGCACAGGCTCCACTTGCAGAAATTATAATTCAGATGATCTGGGTGGGACCCAGGCATTATTTTTGATACTGGAAGGAGTATAGGGACATTCAAAACTGTTGGTAAAAACCTTTCTTTAGCCCCCTTTCTCCTGTGTGCTCCTGCCCATATCACTGACGTTCTGATTTCATGGTAACCATATGTTTAAAGTGTTGCTTTGAGACCACACACAGGTGTGGTCTCAAAGTAGTCTGAAAGCTCCGGCTTTCACTTGTGGTTTTACTCCTTCCTCTTGGGAGGATGATTTTCCTCTATTCCTCCCACACACAAATACCCATTCTAACAATGACAACAAATCCAAAATATCTTTAGCTGCCTTCCACAAAAGTCCAAATAGGTTTACCATGGGGCCAAGCACTTATGCACATCATCCTTCAAATTTTTAAATATTTATTCAAGTATGACAACCATTTAAGTGGCTATTGAGGCTCTATAAATTCTCATTAGTCAGAGGAGTGACTCCTTACAGCAAATACAGATGCTGTGTTGGTCCCCAGTGTCCTACCCCCACTTGGTGGGACCACCAACTGCTCACCAGAACGGGGCTACCAAGAAAGCTCTGAAAGCTTCTGTTTGGGCTCATTCCAACCCTGATGGCCCCTCTAACTCATCCCCATCCCACCCCCACACATGCTCAGCTTGTTCTGTTTACACGATGATGTATTTATGGAAGAGCAGATTGCCACCCTCCAGCAACAATCCAAATGAAAGCCAGTGAGCCTATTAACCATAGAAATCATTGCCAGGTTTTGTAACAGTAACCAGTATGTGCGGTATATGTTGAATGTATATGAATATATCTTCCTATTTCTGTTATTTTTCAATGTCAGAAATATTTTTCTTTCTCATATATGTTAAACTAAAAAAAGTATTCAAAAACTCTCTAGACTCCCCCCAAATATATATGTATATACAGATGCTGTGAAGCTCCCTTCCTCCTCCTTCCAAGAAATCAGAATCTAAGTGCCTCACTTTTCTTTTAGTAACCAAATAGAAACCTATATGAATATTATTATTTATCCACCTATGCACTCATTAAGTTGTACAACTACACTGACACACCATTCCATTATCAGTCTTAAGTTTCTTCTCGCTGAACTTTCACAAATACTCCAACTCCTTCCTTTTCTTAAAGTCTGCTTTTGTTCTGGTAAAGGTTTTTCTGCTCAGTGGTCTCCTGAATTGCCTTAGGCCTGCAGCCCAAAGACCTTAGTACTCAACACTGTTCCAGAGTTCTCTCCAGGGTCTCTCAAACTTTTCAGGGATAAGGAGGGGTAGGGCTCATAAAATGCTTCCCAAGCTTTCCAGAAACAATCATCTAGGGCACTTGTTACATATACAACTTAGGTCTGGGTGAAAGTCCAGAAATCAGTTTATTAATAAGCATCCCATATGATTCCA
Source organism: Cabassous unicinctus (assembly GCA_029593785.1). NCBI lineage: Eukaryota > Metazoa > Chordata > Mammalia > Cingulata > Chlamyphoridae > Cabassous > Cabassous unicinctus. The sequence continues at coordinate 21,611 of JAQZBX010039680.1, forward strand.
GGAAGCACTTTGCGTGCCACACCCCTGTTTTCTAAAGGTCTTCATCATTTCTCTCAGAACCACTGCCTTCTTCCTGGCATTGTGTGGTCTTCTCTCCCTGCCCCCTGCCCACCAAGTTTCCATTCACTTAAGTGGCCTCCTTTCACTTGGTCAAAGCAAAATCTTTTCCAACAAATCCAGCCACAATGATTACTCTTCCTTTTGAATTTCTGCCGCAATTATAGTCATGTAGCACAATTTAATACCTGGCCTTTTAAGTGTACCGCTGTTCAATAAAGTTTGTGGATCAAGTGATATCAATTTATCTTATTTATTTTTCTGGGTAATGACCAATGTTGTTACAAGACAGCAAGCAAGGTTAAATGATTTGCAAATGTTCATATATAAGTGTGTTGACTATGACTCTGAAACCATGGTTATTAACTTAAATGCCCACAATAGTTCACTGTATTCAAATTCTTACCATTGAAAGATACAGGCAAATGATACCTTAGTTCTCCCAAAGGCAAAGCAATTTATTCTGCAGAAGCTTGATAATTACAAGCTTTCCCAGTTCTTCTCTCTCATAAGCAGCTTACTCACATAGTTAGGGGACATACTAAATAAAGTCGCCTCCTCAAAGAGGTGGTATTTGCCTTTAAAATTGTACCAAGAAAAAAGCAACTTGTTCCAGTGATGGAGAACAGTAATTCAGCCAACTTTTCATTATCTGAGGAGGAGGGATCCGGAAGACAGCATTTCTAAACCCACACATAACTCCCGACTGCATTTCATCCAGCACACTAACTGGCAAATGCTGCCTCTTCATGGGGGCTGCTGTCCTTGCTTGAGAAAAGGTTAAAAAAAAACAAAAAACCCAAGTAAACAAACAAAAAAACACAGAATGAGATCATCTCTAAGGTCCTCTTCAAATTCTAACAATTTAGGATATGACGACTCCCAAGGGGACTGTACTCATCTCCCCAGTAACCTCTGATTTCCAAGGGGCATAAGTTAGGAAGGAACTGACTATTAAGTTGGCAAAGTGTTGGAACACGTAATTTCCCCCCACAAACGACCCTCTCTGGAGAAGAGAGTTGCTTTCAGCTCCCTTAAGGCCTCTCACACCTATGGGTGCCAGATGTCCAAACTTTGGGGCATACAAGGATAACCTGCAGAGTTTTATTGCTATTATTTTGTTTAGTAATATGGAACGTGGGGACCACCATTAACGATAATGATTCTGATTGAATAGGTCTAGGGTACAACCCAAGAATCTGCATTTTTAAAAAGCATCTAATGCTGGTTCTGAGACTCTTTGGAAACAACTGCCCATTCTGCAAGGGCCTCTTCTCTCACA
>JAQZBX010039681.1:0-22957 GCA_029593785.1 Cabassous unicinctus
AAAAAAAAAAAAAAAGACGTAATGTTAAAAAAAAAAAGAATTCTACACTATGGTCAAGTGGGATTTATCCCTTATGCAAGGTTGGTTCAACATAAGAAAGTCATTTAATGTAATACACCACATTAATGATCATATCAGTCAATGCAGAAAAGGCATTTGACAAAATCCAGCACACTTTCTTGATAAAAACACTTTGAAAACTAAGAATGGAAGGAAACTTCCTCAACATGATGAAGGACATATATGAAAACCCTACAGCTAACATCCTACTTAATGATGAAAGACTGAAAACTTTTTCTCTAAGATCAGGAACAAGAAAAGGATGCCCACTGTCACCACTGTTATTCATTATTGTACTATAAGTTCTTGCCAGAGAAATTAGATAAGAAAAAGAAATAAATGGCATCCAAATTAGAAAAGAAGTACAACCTTCTCTATTTGCTGATGATATGATCTTTTATACAGAAAATCCTTGAAAATCCACAACAGAGCTCTTAGAGCTAATAAATGAATACAGCAAAGTGACAGGGTACAAGATCAACACCCTAAAATCAGTAGTGTTTCTATATGCAAGCAATGGACAATTTGAAGAAAAAATCAAGACAAAAATTCCACTCGAATAACAACAAAAAAGAATCAAATATCTGGGAATAAATTTAATCAAGGATGTAAAGGACTTGTACACAAAAAACTACCAAATATTGCTTAAAGAAATTAAAGAATACCTAAATAAATGAAAGGACATTTGTGTTCATGGGTTGGAAGACTATACATCATTAAGATGTCAACAGAACCTACATCAAATTTATTGATTCAATGCAATCCCAGTCAAAATTCCAACAATCTTTTTTGCAGAAATGGAAAAACCAATCATCAAATTTATACAGAAAGGTAAGTGGGCCCAAACAACTAAAGCTATTTTTAAAGAGAAGAATTAAGTTGGAGGAATCACACTTTCCAATCTTAAAACTTGTTACAAAACAGTTTTAATCAAAACAGTAATCAAAACACCTTGTTACTGGAACAAGGAAAGGCATATAAACCAATGGAATATAATTGAGAGTTCAGAAATCAACCCTCACATTTATGGCCAATTGATTTTAGACAAGGTGGCAAAGAGCACTCATTTAAGAAAGAATAGACTTTTCAACAAATGGTGCTAGGAAAACTGGATCTCCATTTGCAAAAGAAAGGAGGAGACCCCTACCTCATACCATATACAAAAATCAACTCAAAATGGATCAAATACCTATATAAAAGAGATAGAACTATTGGACTCCTAGAAGAAAATGTAGGGAAGCATCTTCAGGACCTTGGTTTATTGGGCAATGGTTTCTTAGACTACCCAAAGCACAAACAACAAAAGAAAAAAATAGGTAAAAATTTAAAACTTTTGCTCCTTAAAAGACTTTATCATGAAAGTAATGGCAACCTACACAGTGGGAGAAAATTTTTGAAAAGCAAATATCCAATAAAGGATTAATATCTGATATAAACAAAGAAACCCTTCAACTTAACAACAAAAAGACAAACAACCTCATTTAAAAACGGACAAAAGATGTGAACAGACATCTCTCCGGAAAAGAGATACAAATGGCCAGAAAGCACATGAAAAGATGCTCACTATCATTAGTCATCAGGGAAATGCAAATCAAAACTACAATGAGGTACCATTTCACATCCATTAGAATAGCTGTTATTATATAATGGAAAATAACAAGTGCTGGAGAGGTTGCAGAGAAATAGGAACATTCATTCACTGCTAGTAACAATGTAAAGTGGTGAAGCCACTGTGGAAGCCAGTTTGGTAGTTCCTCAGAAAGATAACTATAGAACTACTGTATGATCTGGCAATCCCACTACTAGGTATATACCCAAAAGAATTGAAAACAAGGGCTTGAACAGATATTTGCACATGAATGTTCATGGTGGCTTTATTCAATAATTTCCAAAAGATGAAAGTAACCCAAGTGCCCATCAACTGATTAAAGGATAAATAAAATGTGGTATATACATATAAAGAAATATTATTTGGCCCTAAAAAAGAATGGAGCCCTGATACATGCAACAACATGGATGAACCGTGAAGACACCATGTTGAGTGAAATAAGCCAGACACAAAAGGACAAATATTGTATGATCTAACTGATTTGAAACAATTAGAATAAGAAAACTCATAGAATCAGAATCTAGAATATAGGTTACCAGGGGATGGAGTACAGATAGGGAACAGGAAGTCAAGGACTAAAATGTACAGAGTTCCTATTTGCAATGATAGAAATGTTTTGGTAATAGATGGTGGTGATGGTAGCACTACATTGTGTATGCAATTAACAGCAATGAAATATATATCTAAATACGATTAAAAGGGGAAATGTTAGAATGTATTTATGGTAACAGAATAAAAATTTTAAAAAGAATCTTGGAAATACACCACACAAAGAGTGAATCCTAATTTAAACCATGGGCTTAAATTAATAGTAAAAATATAAAATTCTGCTATTATCAATTGTAACAAATACTCCACACCAATGCAAGCTGTTAATGGTGGGGTGGTATATGGGAATCTGATATTTTATGCATGATTATTCTCTAAACTCACAACTTCTGTAACAAATATTAAAAAACAAATCAATTGATCATATATGTGAAGGTATATTTCCAAATTTTGTATTCTGTCCCATTCATCTATGTGGCTATCCTTTTACCAGTAAGAAATTGTCTTGACTAATGTACATGGCTCACTTATTAATAACAAAAATATTTGCAAACTGCATTGAAAATATAATATATTAAGGAATGTCTATGTACCAAATAGTATCATATCAAAATTCATAATGCAAAAACTTCCAGATGTATAGAGGGTCATATTAGTAACAGGAGATTTAAACACTTCTCTCAATCCATGAAAATTTAAGAAGAAAATCAAATTTAAGGCTACATAACAACTAAATAGCTTAATTTCTAAATTTATCATATTGATACATTCCAAAATCCCTATTCTGAAAATAACACTATAACAACAAATAATCAAGACAGTAAATCATATGTTGTCCACAAGGCAAATTTCAATGAATAAACAATAAAATAACCTATACATTCATAGCACAAGTGGGAAAATAAAAATGCCCTACCACTTCTTGTCAAAGAGGATATCAAATCGGAGATTACAGAAAATCTACCCCTAACATTAATGAAATATGACATTTCAGACAGAACATGTGGGATATAGTGGGAAAATGGTTACATACTTCTTACAATGATAAGTAGAAAAGAATGAAGGGGTTAGTAACAAGCGCCAACTAGCAATGCATTTGGAAAAAAGACCTTAACCAAAAGAGGAAAAAACAAGTGTATTTTTTATGACTAAGAGATTTCAAAGCGAGTCAGGAGGTCACTCCAGAGGTTGCCTGTTGCCCTTATGCACGTCTCAGGTGTAGCTCATTGAACTTCCACAGTAAACAGTGCCTCAAGCAGGGGTGCTCCTGAGGGCTCTAGAGACATCTAGACACTATAGGCAGGGCAGACAATTTCAGGTCTCTGTCAGTGGAACTTACCTTGGAATATATGCTCCTCAATGTAACAGAGTAAGATTCATTTATAATTTCCCTAAACATGGCTCTTCTGCCCTTTTATTTGAACCTATAATTAGCAGTACACTCTTTAAATATATGTACCAGAGACTTAAATCTTTCGTCTGTTCATGTGCCAGTTAAGCCCTGAATCTCAACAGTGTTGCAACACCTACTCTCCGCTTCATTGTACTGGCCCAGGACAACTAACAAAATGATGATGATGGACAATGCCCATTCCAAAAAGTCAGAGAATATCTACAACTGCCAGCAATACAGTTCCATCCATCTGCCTCATGGGATCTAAGCCTCCTCTCAATCAGAAACAGAATGGATATCACCATCCTAAAATCCTCAAGGTTGAGCAATGAACAGACTTAAGTGGGGAATGCAACTATGGACTAAAGTAGACTTATTATTGTAGCAGTGGAAGATCTTGTAACAATATAAAGGCAGTGGTCATCAGAGGTTATGAGGGGAGGGAGAAGGAAGAATAGGTGCAACATGGGGCATTTTGGGGACTTTGGAATTGTTCTGAATGATATTGCAATGATGGATACATACCATTATATATTTTGTCAAAACCTATAAAAATGTGCGGTACAAAGTGTAAGCTATAACGTAAACTATTGACCATGGTTAGTAGCAATGCTTCCATATGTGTTCATCAATTATAACAAATGTACCACACTAATGAAAGATGTTAATGAGGGAAAGAGTGGGAGGGGGAGGGTTTGGAGTATATGGGAATCCCCCTATATTTTTGATGTATCATTTATGTAATCTAAAGCATCTTTAAAAATAAAATAATTTAAAAAACAGAAAATAAAACAAAAAACACCCAAATGAGTCAATGATTTAACCAAATAAAATAGAAAAGTAATTAAAAATATAGACCTAATAACATGGAAGGAAATACATAAGGCGGATTGAATAATAGCAATTAATGAATTAGACTAAAGAATATAACATCATGTCGAATGTTAAAATTCCAGAACTGTACCACCCAACATGGTAGCCAATAGCCACATATAGCTATTTAAATTTAAATTCAAATGAGTTAAAATTAATTAGCTACATTTCAAATGCTCGATAGGTAGCCAGCCTTATCAGACATAGAACACTTTCATCATTGCAGGAATTTTTGTGACAGTTCTGCTCTAAAGTCAATCCTATTAGAGTCAGGACTAATAAAAAGGCACTCCGGAGCACAAGCACTAACTGACGATACTCCAATCAATGCAATTAGAAAAGAAAAGTAATTATGGAATACGTCATTTTTAAAGGAAAAGTAAAATTACTTTATGTACAGATATAATGTCATAACTGAAAATTCTAAGACATTCATTTAGGAAACTATTACCAACAATAAGAGAATGCAATAGGTTGGCTGAGTACAAAATCAATATACCAAAGTCAATAGCCTTCTTGTATACAAACAACTCTCAGTTACAAAACATAATAAAAGAGACAATAACCCATTAGGAATAACAATAGAAAAGATGTAACATGCAAGAAATAAATTTAAAAAGAAGGATAAAAAGGACACCTTAAAACGGTAAAGAAGTGGAATTAATTCTCTTGATAGGAAGACTTTATAATACAAAGACAACAATTCTTTCTGAATTTATATAAAAGTTTTACACACACCAATAAAAGTGCAAATGGATTCTTTTTAAAATTTTATTTCCAATTTGCTAACTGATTCTATAGTTTTTATGGCAAAATAATTGTACAAGTAAAGGCAGGAAAGATCTGAATGAGAAGAGTAATGAAGACACACCAGCCTTACCAGATATTAAAATATAATATAAAGCTTTAGTAATTAAAATAGACTTCATACTAGAGTATTAATATACAAACAGATTAACATAATAATAGAATAAAAGGTCTACATGTGGACCTAAATTTATGTTACATTTATAAAATACTTGTACTCCAAATACTATTGTGAATACTAAAGATTGAAAACACTGTCCAACAATAAGGGTTGGCCAAATAAATTACAGTTCACCCAAAAAATTGGGTATTTATTAAAAGCAAAGGGGCAGATCTACATATACCGACAGAAAGTATTTCTAAGACATATCATTAAATAATTTTTAAAAGTTCAGAACCACCTTAATAGAAGTTATTGTTTGTGTAATAAATATTCCGTAAATACTCCTAAGAGTGATTTGTTCTGAGTACAGACTCGGGGAAAGGGGGTGAGGAGTTAGAAGAAAGCTAACCTTTTACTGTAAGCTCTTTACTACTTGCTGTTTTACAGATCTAGTATGCATGTTACCTCCGCAAAATTAAACAGATGAAACGATTTAAGTATATTATTTTCTGCAATTTTATTGAGACTGTGGGAAGGAAGGAGTTCAGTTTTTCATCTTGAACTGGTAGCAACTATTTCTTCCCAAAGAATAATAAGCAGTATCAGCTTTTACAATTTAAGACAAAATGAATACCTACCTTTATGCTTCTGGTCTCAGCCTTTTTCACACTTTTCTCCAGCCCCTAGTGGTGCCTCCCTCTTCCTCCACATTCTCTTATCTAAATAAGATATCATCATGCCTAATATTGAATTACTACAATCAATCCTTTTATAGTGGAGTACAAAGGTATTCACTATTATTAACGTGAATTAGCATTGTTATAACCAAAGCAATTAGAACAGAGACATGAAAAAAAGGTAGGCTCTAGTGACTAAATTTAGAAAAATCTATGTTTCTATTAATATCTATCCTCTCTTTGGTGATTTGTATTTTTCAGTCTTATTTTAAAATATCGAACACAATTCTTTCTTCTCTTTTCTTCATGCCCCAGGCACTCCCCTTCCCATAGAGGACAATTATTACTTGACACCCGTAACAGTGATGAGCAAGGGATGAGAGCAAACTACTTCCCTTTCACAATCTTTGAAGTGCCATCTTTATAATATTTTTTACTGACCATGATTATTAAGATTACCACTAAAAGTTATTTGAAGGATCAGTGTGAGAGCAGAATCGGTTTTCTCAATAATTGATTGAAGCATCAGCAGTCAAACCAAGAAACATACAGAAGGTAATCAAAGGAGAGTGCCTGTTTTGTTGCTTGCTTCCTCACCAAAATACTTTTCAGTCCTATCTGTCCTATTTCCTCCACTGACTACACTCACCCTGAGGCTTGATTGTAACGTTACTAGATCCAAGCTATTTTTGACACTAAATATAGATAAATGCCAGCCCAGGAGTCAGAGCATAATTGAAAATTAGAGATGAGAGCTAACAGGAAAAGATGAACAGAGAAGCTAATGGAACTAAGGAAAATATTCAAGAAAGATGGAAGTATTTGCTATTTGCACAGACCACAATCACCCATTTCAGGATATCTATTGAAATCCCATGACTTAGTAAATTCTGCTTAGCAGCTGGGAACATGGCATGTGGTACTACAATATCCAAAAAATGATAATGCCAATCAACTAATGAGTGAAAAAAAACAAAACACTTTTCTTTATTTTATCCTTTTTTATTAGGTAAAATTTCACATAGAAAAATATAGGTAACATATATAAGTTATGAGACATTTTATAAGTCAAGTGCCTATGAGCACACCACCCCACATAAGACCTAGAAAATTCTAATACCATCAAATCTACCTATAAGTTTCTTCACCCCTACTTTCTCCTAGTTCCCCTGAACCAAAATTATTAATCAATTTTCTGATTATTATTCCCCTGCTTTTGTATTTAATTTTCTCACATGTACAGACTAACTAAACTTTTGTTTATTTTTCCCTTTATTAAAGGAAATTATTGGTCATTTATTAAAGCCCTATTCAAATTCCTAACGAAAAGTCTTAATGGCTGGTAAGATAATTTGCCCAACATGATTCCTCTTTTTCAGATATTTCTTGATTATTCTTGGGTCCTCAAACTTCTTTATACCTTTTTAAATCTGCATGTCAAATTCTTCAAGAAATACAGCTTGGATTTTAATCATAGTTGCACTGAAATGTATCAATTTGGAGAGAACTGACATCTTTAAAATACTGAGTCTTCCTACCCATGAACATGGTATAGTTAGCAACTGATTTGTTTCTTCTTTAACATCTTAATTCTCATTGCTCTCTGTTCCTCTTGCCCTTACTAATTTCCATTTTCCAGTGAGAACATCCATGATTAAAAATTGTATTTGTTATAATAATTTATGCAACCTCTAGTTTCTGGTTAGCTGGAAGAAAATTCACAGTATCTGGTCTACTGAATAGCTGGAAATAAAAGTCGAATTCTTATCTGTCAGATTAACTCAAGAATTATGATCATTGGTTTGCAAATGTTTCTATTTAAAAAAGAAAAATGTTTCATACTTGTACCCAGAAACTAATGATTAAAGACAGAAACAAAAAAGAAGGAGGAGGAAGAGGAAGAGGAAGAGGAGGAGGAGAAGGGAAGGAAGGAAGGAAGGAAGGAAGGAAGGAAGGAAGGAAGGAAGGAAGGAAGGAAGGAAGGGAGGGAGGGAGGGAGGGAGGGAGGGAGGAAGGAAGGAAATTAAAAAACTCAATAAACATGTCAGACCCTGTAACAAAGTAGATTGGAAACCTTTAAGAAACCTTTAAGAAAATCCAGAGGTCACCCAGTTTAACTTCCCAATTGATGCACAAATTCCTTTGACAGCATGGTACAGATGTCTTGCTAACATCTCCAGAAACATTTTACAATTATGTTCAATTTGAATTCTAGAAACATACTTGAAAGATAGTATTTTAAGCATTTGAGCCATGTCCCTTTTCCTGGGAAATTTATTGATGTAATCCAATTTTCCAAAATATGTGAAAACACAACTGAACATTTGCCTGAACCTTAGATATTACAATAATGATGACACCATATAGATACTGTGCCAACATAGTATATCATTTAAGAAATAGAGCACAACTGAATCTTATTTAAAAATTGGAAGATGCTTTCACATTTCTTGAAGTTGTGTTTCAAATCAATCAGCATATGAACAGTACACTTGGGACAACCAGCAGCTCTAAAGCTACTCTATTTAGAGAACTCTACTATACAATCATGAAAAAAATAAACAGAAAAAAATCCCTAATTCAGAAAAGACTTGATACATTTTACATTAGGTAGGAGGAACTGAAAATTCCTAATGAGGAATGGCATCTGTTTATTTAATATTCTACATGAACGAAAACTATGGAAATACATCTGGTGCTTCCAGCAACTCTGTAATAATCTATGTACCCTGATGCTAAAGAGAAGCATAAGTGAAGCTAAAAATACAGACTTGAAAGAGTAATATGATCCCTCTACTATCAACTGAAAGTCTCAGGCTTCCTACCCTTCTGAAAGTGGTATGTTACGAGAACATGCAGAGTGAGTGATGCTCAGCCGAATTCCATCTGTTCTCCCTTCTTTGTTGGCTCCCTTGTAGTTCAACTCCAGCACGTGACTAGCCCTGGCCAGTGAAATAAGAGGGGAAGGTGTATGTGTCACTATCAGGTTGAGGCAGTGCAAACCCACCTGTGATTTTCCTGTATCTCTTTCCCTACCCCAACAATCAAGGACCCTACCTGTTTGAGAATCTAGCCTATTCTGATGAATACTGAGCTACTGATAGATCCAATATTATGCTTTTTTTTTATTTCAATAATGTAAGCATAATTTATTTTCATTTCCTCTTATGACACTCTTGATTAAAGTGACACTTGCTTGAAGGAAGAGTGTGTGCTATTAGGAGAGTGGAGGTGTTACACTCTTGACTCTCTCAGTGATTCCATCTTATTAGTAGTTACTCAGTTCAACACTCATGAAATATTATGCTTTTTGAAGTAAAAAAAAGAAAAACTTTCAAAAGTTATGATGAAGCTCATAAGGAAGAAAATACTTGCATTCTTGCCTTTATTGTTTCAAGGTAATGTAATTCCACACCAGAAAAAGAGGACCAAATTCTAATTTAGAGCTTTACTTTCACAAGTACTCAGATCCTCATTTAGTCTACACAGTGTCCCACAAAATAGATATAAACATAATTATTATTATTAAATTACCATTAACTCAGTGGGGAGCAAAAGACCCAGAGACACATCTAAAGAGCAAGGTAAGACACAGTAGAAGTCCTTGGGAGGAATGAGCCTCTGTAGTGCTTGGAGAAATTGAGGGTTTCAGTTGTTCTGTGCAACGGTGGACTCTGCCCTGAAGGTTCTTATCTCTCTCCTTTCTGGGGCTTTCTATCTGACCCCTCTGCCTGTACCCAACCCATCTTCAGCCTTTCCTAGTCACTGTTGGAATGTGGCATAGGCATGTAGTACAGTCAGAAAGGAACAATGTACACCTGTGACTGTATGCAATTGTTCTCCCATCAAATTCTTAGGAAAAAATGTAGGAATATGGAATAGAGTCATGGGATTCACAAGATAAGAACCAATGTAACACTAAGGTCAGAACCCCAAATAAGAATACAAGGAAGTGGGAGTCAGCAAGTATCACGTACAATTATTCATTCATTCAACAAATATTAGTTGAGTATCCACCCATATGCTAAGCACCATCCTAGATGATACTTTATAAAGAAGTAAAAAAGACTGACTGTCTCTGTTCCCTCAGAGGGACTTAGAATCTAGTGGGTACAAATCAAACCAGATATGGAGAGGAGAGAGGGAGTTAAGCAATTCATCTTTTGCCTGTCAGGGTAAATTTCTGAATGAATAGAAAATGGACCATATCACTCCCTCACCTAAAATATTCTGATGGCTTCTTATTGTACTAAAGCAAAATTTGAGGTATTTACCACTTTCTTTAAGTCACTGTGTGATTGGTTCCTACCTATTTATCCCCACTAAGTGTCAGTTCCTTCATCTGTAAAATGCTGAAAATAATATATACTTCACTGGACTGTTGTGGGGATTACATGAAATAATCTGTGCAATTATTTCACAGCATTGTACGTGGCAATAGAAAGCACACAATAAATTCTCTCCATAGTATTGCTTTTATTATCTATCTCTCCAACATTACTCCAAGCCTCTTTCCCTTCCCCTTACTATATTTCATCCACACCACATCTGAGAACTGTTAGAACATTTTAAGTTCTTGTCTGCCTCTGGATTGGAACCTTCTGTTCCCTGCCTGGCTCTCTGTGTGAGCAGCTTCACATCTTTCACACATCACCTTAAATCGTCACTTCCAGACCCCATCTAAAATACCTTACTGTCCCTGCTACACGAGTCCCTGTTTGTTTCTTTCACTGCACTTTTAACTGTCTAAAAGCATTTCATTTAGGTGTGGTTTTACTTAACGCGCTGCCTGTCTTGCCCGGGAGGAGAAGGCTCTAAGGGGCAGGGATTTTCTGCCTTGACTTGTCCACTGCTGTAGACAAAATGTTTAGAGCAATGCTTTGCACACTGAAGCTCTTCAGTAAATTTTTACTGAAGGAATTAATAAATGCCCATATAAACTAGAAGCTGGAATTAGAACAGGGGCCCAGAAAATGTTTTAAAATGTTTGAATTGCAGAAAAGCACACCAATACATAAGAGTAAAATCAAAGTGTTGAAAGTTGGTCAAGAAGTAGATGAAGTGGATCACACAAGGATTTTAGGGCCTCTATCCTCACGTGGAAAAAGTTCACCCAGAAGAATTAGATTCTGACATTAGAGGTTGCAAATCATCAATATTAGCAAACATTTAGAAAATTATTTCTTACAGGGCAATTTAGGAAAATATTAAGACTATGAAGAAGAATGGGAAACCACAAGGGGATTCTGATATAACTGACAAGAGAAAATATATACATTTTTTAATCAGTAAAAGTAAAAGATACTAAAATATAAGGTAGTCTTGTCTTATGCAGTAAAGTACCGAATGCATGCTGATGAGATTATAACTAAAGGATTTGATTTTCACATAAACACAGAGTGCTGGGGAGATACAGGACTTGAGCTTGACATTTATATGAATACTATAGACAAATCCATTTTTTTTCACATAGAAAGCTATAAAATCAAGTAATTTTGAAAATTGAAAAAAAAAGAGGGAAATATACCAAAGGGTAAATTCCATCAATTAATATATGAAGATACACAATAACCACAAACTGATAATACTTTAATTGATTAGGTAGCTACTATGAATATTTATGTTGCTGGAAACATTTATTCCCTAACAGCTATCTAAAAGTTATTGCAGTATCTTTTGAAAAAAATGGGCAAAAGCTGCAAAATTGACACATGTAACTTTCTTCACTGAATATTATTTTAATGCTAATGTAAAAATTTTGCTCTATGCTCACTTTTCTTTAGGGTGCATGAAAAAAAAAACCTGAAGAATTCTGTATCTGTTTCAATGGCGATGACAAGTATGTTAATTGCTTGCAGATAACATCTGTTCTAGTGAAATCAAGATGCAGAGGCTGGTTGGATCTGTGGTGCTAGCAGCTTTCTAAGCTTTGTCTGGGATACCCACTGCATGCATTTCACAGACTCTCCAGGCAGCTGGAGGGCTTTTGAGCTTTTTTCAGAACCTTCCAGCAACTGAAATAAAATCTGCCAGGAATCCTGGGTCATCGAAATGTCTCCCTTTGAGCAGTGGACTCAACTTTGAAGCTCCAAGATATCCACTGACCATGACGGCTGAGTGTGCTCCAGTTAAGCAAGTTCAGGGTGAGCCCTGCAACTGCCTGCATGCAAGAGAGAGCCTCTGCTTTCCTACTCTGTTTACAGAGCCGGGTGAAGGGTCTCTCTCTAGGGGAGGGCAAGGGTTTAGTTAATATAATGTCAGATATAAAGGGCCCTTATGCTCAACAGGCCACATTTACAACTTTACAGGGTTGCTGGTTATGGTAGCTTGAAGCTATGTACTCCAGGAAAACATGTTCTTAAAATTAATCCATTCCTGTGGGCGTGAACCCTTGTAAGTAAGACCTTTTGATGAGGTTACTTCAGTTACAGTGGGGTCTTAATCCTATTACTGAAGGCATTATAGAGAAGGCCTCAAAGGAGAAAGAGACAGGGAACAGCATGAAGCTGTAGAGACTGGAAGTCAACAGACCCTGGAAGAAAAAGGAGAAGCCAGTAGAGGTTGCCATGTGCATTGCCATGTGAAGAAAAGTCAAGGACCAAGGATCACTACCAGCCAATCCCAAAACAGCACAGTCTTCTGGGAGAAAGCATCGTCTAGAAGACACCTTGATTTTGAACTTCTACTAGCCTCAAAGCTGTGAGCCAATAAATTCCCACTGTATAAGCCAACTCGGGGTATTGGTTTTAGAAGCCATGAAACTAGTTCAGGTTTTGTTACCAGAAGTAGGGTGCTGCTATTAGAAATACCTAAAATGTGGTATTTACAGAGCAAATAAAATTCATCTAACATGAGGCAGCCTAAATGGTTTTTGTCAGTGCAGATGAAATTGAAGGAGTTAGCATCTATTGGCTGTTTTCAGTGGACTGCTTTCTAGACTTCTGCAACAAAAGTCGGTGTTATTCTTCCAAACTGATCCAACATCAAATAATGACTTTTTAGCAATCCAATTCGACTTATAAAAATTAACAGATGGCTTTGTTTTTTTTCATGAGTAATTTTTAAGACTTGATAGAACTTATTTGAACTCAAAATTCCAAAAGACTTTAAAAACATGATTTATAGATATGTCTATAATATTTCAAAACTATACAAATATAGATTGTATATAAATACACATACATACACAATAATAAAAATTTATCTTTTGCTTCTTTTTGGGAAATAGACATCTCATATTAAACACAGCTGTTAGTTTGTGAAAACTATATTTTTAATTTATTTTTTGGAGAGAATATCATAAAATGATGCATACGTTTATCAACATTCCATTGAGCTGGAAATACTGAAGTACGTGGAATTCTTTCCTTCATCATACTATGCTGCTTGATATATTTTTCTACCTTACTCTTATAACCAAGAAAAAGTCTTAAACTTTTCAAAATGGTCATTTTCAATAGCACTATAAAGCACTTATTGAAGATTCTTCAGTGGTTAAAATAGACAATATTGTTATTCTTTGCATATCAAGTCCCAATTTTTATTCACATTTTACTCTTTATTCAGAAAGAGTGCATAAGCAGGAATAATTTGATAAAATTTAAAAGTAGGCTACATTGATGAAATATTACACATCAGAATAATTGGATAATATAGTTGTTTTTGCTTTACATGTGTTTGCTTCATAAGTGGATAAAATCATCCCTGCTTTTCTTAGCAGCATAAATGAGTGAAAGGTTGGAGCTGATATTTTTGATAATTAGATTATTGTCTTAAACTCCTTAAATTGAAGTAATTGGAATTACTTTTAAGGAAACATTCATTTCAGAGTTTTAAAATTTTAAAAAGATGCCATTTTGAAAAGATAAAGTTTCATTTTAAAGATGGGACATATCTAATATAATTCACTTGCATCCATATATCTCTATTTATTATAAAAGATAGAGGAGATTGAGGGAAAGAAAGTAGGGAGGTGTGGAGGGAAAAAAGGGAGAGAGGAAGGAGGGAGAAATAGAAAGATCACACACCACCTGTCAGTAGCACAGTGAGGTCAATTCGATATTAGAGCTACTCAGGGTTTCTTCTTTGTGATCCCTCAGAAGAAGGAAAAGGGTGAAGTTCCTTTTTCCCATAAAATCTGATGTGAATAGCAATGTATTAAGGCAAGAGAGAAACTAAGATACAGAACATGGGCAAAAAAAATTGGAAAAGGAAAACAGTTGTTGAAATACTTAAAAGGAAGAAATATCGTGATTCCAGCAGGCTAGAATCAAGAGTAGGCAGATTTTTGTATTGCCATCCAGGAAAGATGACTGTAGGAAAGACATAAATTAAAAAGCCGCTTACATCAGTGGTTCTCAAGCATGGCCCAGGGGCAGGTGCTGATGCACAAGCTGTTTGCTACCTGTCCATAATGAAATCAGTATACAACTTGAGAGTAAGCATTTTGAAATAATTAGACAATATGATAGAATAATTTTCTGTCTGTTGAACCCAGTGGAAACAAATTTGACCTTGTATCTATATGTATTTTTATTTTGTTTTTGGTAGCCAGTTTTTAATTGGTTTTATGAAAGTAAATGAAAACTTAGATATTTTTTAAAAATTAAATGGAAATTTAAAAGCTTTTGAAATTTAACAACTGGTCCTTAGCCAATGATGGTCTCTGAAAAGCACTGCTCAGACAGTGGGATGGCAGTAGGGCATGGTTTTTAATCTTTTTTTTTTTTTTCCATCCCTTTTGTGGTAGCAAAATTCTACAGTCCTAAATCAAGTGTATATGAGTGTTCTCTGCAGACTTTCTTGCAATGGAAACATAGCAATTGGAAATTATTTTAAAGAGATTTCTGATTTGCTATGTGTGACAATATCTGAAAATTCAAGTAGAATAAATACAGAGGTTTTTTATTTGGCTTCAATATACAAAGCTAGCGCACTGTCTTCACGTGGTCTTGAAACTCTTTTCTGCTCAATTGTTTCTATAAATGTTTACAGAGAAGTATACTGCTTTTCAAGCATTTGCAAACAGCGGCTTTGTATATTAAATATTCATGGACTGTTTCTTTCACAAAAACTTACAAGAGGAAATACTGAGTTTTAAAGGTCTCTTTAAGGTCCTTCTCCAATTTGCTCCTTGATAGCAGCATGCCACATCACAGGCCTTCCTTGCTTTTTAAAATTTTTTTTAAATTTATTAGGAAATTTTGCAAGCAAGTAAAATATATTAGGAGTAGCATCATAACATCTATACATGCACTACTGAGCTTAATGAATTAAATGTTACAAGTAGAGTTTGAAGACCCTGGTGCAGCCCTGCCCTGATCAAGGCATCTCTCCTCGCTTCTTTTCACCGCAGATAATTGCTGCTTTTGTTTGTTTGTTTCTTTCCTTTTTTAATGGGGAAGGTGAGTCTCAAGTCTTTCTGGCATAAATGCCTAAATGTGGAGAAAACTCTGACCTCTACAGATTCTAAAGTGGCAGACTCATGCTGTGGAATAGCAGGCAACTTAAAAAGAAAAAAAAAGGCCATTCAGTTTTGAAGAGTTCCAACATGCAATATCCGTTTACCACAGCGGAGTTCAGAACAAAGCGAAAGACAAACACAGAAAGTCAGACAGGAGATGAAAAAGCCACCTGCTTTAGATCGGGCCACATGGCTTCCTAGCACTCCCTTGACCTGAACTTCTGACAGGAACAGAGCCTACGCCTCCCAGCTTACCACATGAGGGACAGTCAGCGAACGTTATTTCTGAGACAACCAGATCTGACCAGAAAGGAGAGAGAGGGGTGAGCAAGGCAAGCATGGCTCCTTCTCCCCAGTCACCATTCAGATAAGTAATTCCTATGCCCTTGGGGAGAAATGAGTGGGTGCATAGAGAAAAGCTAGGACTGTTGTTCTGTAGAGTTCTCTAGATTTGAAACATAAAGCCCGGGAAAGGGAATGCATCCCCAACATGAACTACACCCAAGAATGTTACTTTTACCCCAGGTGTTAATATGCCTAAGAATATTGAGTAATGTCTGTGTATTTTTCAAATTTATCCTGTGTGTATTCTTTTACAACTAAATTTTTACCTTGATTTTGTGATTTTTACCACTTCAATTTTTAAAATTTCATTTTAACCATTGTATAGCATTCCAGGGTATGACTATAACACAAATAATTTTTCCATTCTCCTTTACATGGGTATTTAGTTTATTTCCATTTTTGTTATTACAAACCACGCCACAATTCACATTCTTGTAACATTTTGTAATCTATGTTAAAGTCTCTTAAGGCATATATCAAAGAAGCCAACTATTGGGTATTAGACAATAGCTGGATATCAGCAAATTGTGTTTCTAAACACTTAAATTAGTTTGCCTTTCTACCAGTAGTCATTCAAGTTCTCATTCCTACACATTCTCATCAATCACTTAGATATTTCCAGACTTGGAATTCTGATGTGCATGAACTAATAATTTGTTGAGACTTTAATATTCATTCTCTTGATTTTTAGCATGGCTGGACAGCTTTTCTTTTATTTATTCATCATTTATGTTCTTTTCTTCTGTGCGCCAGCTGTGCATTATTTTCGTATTTTTTCCTAATAAGCTGTTTGTCCTCTTCTTACTGATTTGAAGTATTTCTTTATAAATGTTGAATACTGACCCCTATATTAGTTACATGCATTGCAAATATATCTTGAGTATTGGATTTTTAATTTTTTTAAGTAGTGGTGATTTTTTAAAAATTTTTTGTTGTTTATTTTTGCCAAAGACTATACATCTCACGGGTAGCATCCAGACTTGAACTTAGATACTTCTGATGTGCTTTTTTTTTCAAAAATAACTCTATTGGGTCATAATCACATGCCATAAAAGTTACCCACAATAAGTGTTTGATTTAGTGATTTCTAGTACATTTATGCAGTTGTGCAACCCACCACATGCCAGTTTTTGAATTCTTCCATCAACCTGAAAGTTTCCTTGTGCTCATTTGTAGTCATTCTCCATCTCCATACCTGGCCACAGGCAACCATTGGTCTATTTTCTGTCTTTATAGCTTTGCCTTTTCTAGAAATTTTATATAAATGAAAGTCATATAATATGTGGTTTATTGAGTCTAGTTCTTTCAATTAGCATTTATCAGTAATTCTCTACTTTTTACTACTGAGTAGTGTTTCATTGCAAGGATACACCGCACTTTGTTAATCCATTCACCAGATATGGGAAACTGGATGGTTTTCAGTTTTGTACTACTATGAATAATGCTGATCTGATCATTGTATCCACGTCTCTGGGAAGACATATATCATTTTAATGGGTAAATACTTCAAAATATAATTTCTGAGTCATAAGGTAAGTGTATATTAACTTTTTAATGAATTGTCAAAATGTTTTCCAAAATCTGTACCATAATACATTTCCGCCAGCAAGAAATGAGCATTCCAGTTTCTCCAAATTCTTGCCAACACATAGTATTGTCAGTCTTTTGGTTTATGGGTGTGTAGTGATATCTCATTATGGATTGTTTTGCATTTCCCTAATAACTAATAATATTGAGACACTTTTCCTGTGCTTCTTTACCATTTGTACATCTTCTTTAGGGAAATGCCTGTTCAAATTTCCTACCCATTTAAAAAATTTTATATGCATTTATTAGTCAACAGTGATGCTGAAAATTATTTATATAAATTCATTGGCCATTTTCTTTTTTATTTATTTTTTATTAGAGAAGTTGTAGGTTTACAGAAAAATGAAGCAGAAGAACAGTTTCCTTGATACACCCTTGATACATACACAGCTTTCCCTATTATTAACACTTTGCATTACTGTGGTACATTTGTTATATTCAATGAATCAACATCATTAAAATTATATTATTAGCTATAGTCCATAGTTTACATTAGGGTTCACTTTTTGTGGTGTACAGTCCAAGTTTTTAAAAAAATTTATTCTAGTAACATATACACAATTTAAACTTTCGCCATTTAACCACATTCAAATATGCAATTTAGTGGTTTTAATTACATTAACAATGCTGTGCGACAATCACCATCATCCATTACCAAAATTTTTCCATTGCCCCAAATAGAAACTAAGCATTAACTCCTCTACTCCCACCTAGGGCCCTGGTAACCTGTATTCTACTTCTGACTCTATGAATTTGCTTATTCTAATTACTTCATATCAGTGAGACCATACAATATATATCCTTTTGTGTTAGACTTATTTTGCTCAACATGATGTCTTCAGGGTTCACTCATGCGGTCATATGTATTAGAATTTCATTCCTTATTATGGATGAATAATATTCCTGTGTGTGTCTGTGTGTCTGTGTGTGTGTGTGTGTGTGTGTGTGTGTGTGTGTCACAGTTTGTTTAACCATTCATCTGTTGATGGACACTTGGGTTACATCCACCTTTTGGCAACTGTGAATAATACTGCTATGAACATCAGTGTACAAAGATCTGCTTAAGCCTTTGCTTTCAATTCTTTGGAGTATACATACCAGAAGTGGGATTACTGGGTCATATGGTAATTCTATTGTAACTGTCTGAGGAATTCCAAATTCCAGAGGCTGCACCAATTTACATTCCCACCAATAATAAACGAGTGTTCCTGTTTTACACATCCTGTCTATAATAATTGCCTACCATAAGGTCCTCAATTGCTTCCCTATGTTTTCTATGGGAGTTTTATAGTTTTGGTTTGCCTACTTAGGTGTTTGATCCATTTTGAGTTAATATTTGTATATAGTATGAGGAAGGGGACCACCTTCATTCTTTTGCATATGGATATCCAGTTTTCCCAGGACGATTTGTTGAAGAGACTATTCTTTCCTAATTGAGAGGATGTGGCACCCTTGTCTAAAATCAACTGGCTATAAATGTGAAGCTTTATTTCTGAACTCTCAGTTTGATTCTATTGGTGTATATGTCTGTCCTTGTGCCACTACCATGCTGTTTTGATTACTGTAGACTTGTAATAAGTTTTAAAATGGGGAAGTGTGAGTCTTATAACTTCATCATTTTCAAGCTGAATTTGGCTATCCAGGGCCCCTTACCCTTCCAGACAAATTTAATAATTGACTCTTCCATTTCTGCAAAGAAGGGTGTTGGGATTTTGATTGGGATTGCATTGTTTTGGGTAAAATTGATATTTTAACATTTTGTCTTCCATCCATGAACATAAAATGTCATTCCATTTATTTAGGTCTTCTTTGATTTCTTTTAGCAATATTTTGTAGTATTCTGTGCACAGGTCCTTTACATCCTTGATTAAATTTATTCTTAGATATTTTATTCCTTTAGCTTTTATTGTAAATAGAAATTTTCTCTTGATTTCCTCCACAGATTGTTCATTACTAGTGAATAGAAACTCTACTTATTTTTGTTCATTGATCTTATACCCTGTCACTATTAGCTCTAGTAGCTTTGTTGTGGATTCTTCAAAATTTTCTCTGTATAAGATCATGTTATCTTGCAGATATGTAAAGTTGTACCTCTTTTTTTCCAATTTGGTTGCCTTTTATTTTTTTCTCTTGCCCAATTGTTCTGGCTAGAGCTTCTAGTACAATGCTGAATAACAATGGTGACAATGGGTATGCTTGTCTTTCTCCTATTCTCAAAGGAAAATCTCTAAGATGCCTTTTGTTGAATTTGAGAAGTTTCTGCCATTATTTATTTATTTTTTAAAATATTCCTCTGCCCCTTTCTCTTTTTCCTTTCCTTCTTCAACTCCCATAATATATATACTGATATGCTTTATGATATCATACAGGTCTCTTGGATTCTGTTCACTTTTTTCATTCTTTTTTCTTTCTGCTCTTTGGCCTGAATCGTTTCAATTGCTTTATCTTAAGTTCACTGATTCTTTCCTATGCAAGCTCCTGCTGTTGAAGTTTTCATTTCAGTTATGGTATTCTTCATCTCCTCTATTTCTGTTTAGTTAATTTTTAAAGTTTCTCTTTGTTGAGATTCTCATAATGTTCATTCATTGTTTTCCTGCTATCATTTAGTTCTTTCTGTATGTTTTCCTTTTCTCCTTGAGCATACTGAAGACTTTCTTTCTAAATCTTTGTCTGCTATGTCTAAAGTCTAGTGTTCATTTACGGTTTCTGAATTTTTTCTTGTTCCTTTGGATGGGCCATTACTTACTGTTTCTTTGCTTGGCTTGTCGTATTTTGTTGCAAACTGTACATTTTAATATTGTAATGTGTTAACTCTGTTATTTGGATCCTGAGCTGTCTGTTCTTTCATTTTGTATACAGCTAGTGATATGAAACAGATTTCCTTGTGTGCCAGCAGCTAACAAACAAACAAACAAACAAAAAACCAAACAAACCAACACTAATACACCACTCAGTCTTTGCAAATTGGTTCTGCCTTAGCTGGTGCTCTCCTTCAAAGTTTAACCCTTCTATGGAAGACCAGCGCAAGGCAAAAGTGAAGTGCAGTTTCTTTCTGTCTTTTCTGAGCCTGTGCCTGTCCTGGGCTTGTATTCATCTTGTACTGGCTTTGTGCTGGCTCATGTCCTTAGGAATTCTCCCGGTTATAGGCATGTAAATGTACCACCTATTCCCTATGAAATAGACTCTCTTTCCTCCCAGGAGCTTGATGGTATAACTTAGAGCAGGTAATCCTTTGCCCCAGGCCTCTTTGGCTTAATTGTTTTTTACACTCTTATAGCAGTCAGTGAGCTGCTTCTTCCTGCAGGGCAAGTTCTAGGAGGGTGAGCCAGAGAGGAATTCCCTGGTTCAGTGTTTCAGGTTGCCACCTGATAGATTGGCACTGGCAAACAGGTACTATCATATGTGCATGGGGGTTCCTGTGCTCCATCAGGAAAGGGGAAGGAGCCTATAATGAAAGCACAGGCAGGCGCCACACCATGCCAAGGAGAGGAAAAGTTCCAGCAAGGCTTCCACAAGCTTCTACTACTGTTTTGAAAGCTATGTTTTCTTAACTTGGCACTTGCCCTGTTACTGCTATCCTTTAGCTTTTTTCCAGAGTTTTAAGGAAAACGGTCTGCCAGTTTCTTCTAGTTTTTCAAAGATTCTGTGAGAGAATGGCATCCTGGAACATCTTACACTACCATCTTGGTCAACTAGAAGTCTCTATTCAATTTTAATTCAGATTTTTATTTTCTTGTTATTTGTATGCAAATATTCTTTAAATAATCTGATATAAGGCCTTTATCAGATATATAATTTACAAGTATTTTCTATTTGTCTGTAGCTTGTATTTTCATTTTTAAAATAACATCCTTTGAAGGACAAAAGTTTTTATTTTTGATGAAGTACTGTATATCGTATTTTTTTGAACTGTATTTTATGAGTCCTATGTAATACATCATGTGTAGTCCAAGTTTACAAAGATTTCCTATATTTCTACTAGAAATGTAATTGTTTTAGTTCTTATATTTTGATCTATTATCCATTTGGAATTAATTTTGAATTTTGTTTAAGGTATGAGTAAGGGTCTAAGGGTTTTTTTTGTTTGCTTGTTTGTTTTGTTTCGCACATGGATCAACAATTGTTACAATGTTTTTTGAAAAGATTATCCTTTCCCCTTCACTTACCTTGTCACTTTTTCAAAATCTATTGATCATAATGCATGGGTTTGTTTTAGGCCTCTCAATTCATTTCCCTTGATCTATGTATCTATCACACTATCTTGATTACTGCAACTGTACATTAAGTTTAGAAATCAGTTAGTTTAAAGCTTCAGATTTTGTTCTTTGTTTTCAAACTTGTTTTGTCCATTTTAGGTTATTTTCAGGTCCATGTTAATTTTCAAATTTGCTTCTCAATATTGAAAAACATCCTGCTATGAATTTTTAAATGGAAAATGCATTTTTTAAAATTTTATTGAAGTATATCATTCATACATAAACAATAAGTGTATAGTAAAAGTTGTGAACTTACAAAACAAAAATGCATAACATCATAATCATACAGGGGTCCTGTACATCATTCCACCACCAATATCTTACATTGTCAAAATATTACTACTAACTATGGTCTGTATCTTACATTTGATGTATTTTTCCCCTTCCTACTGTGATTTTGAATGGGGAGACTTGCCATCTAAACAATACTGAATCTCTGATCAATGAACATGGTATATCTTTCTCCATCCTCTTTAATTTCTCCTGGAGTGGCTTTTGTTTGTTTGTTTGTTTGTTTATTGTTTGTTAGTTTTGAGTTTTCACTGTACAGGACCTCTTGTGATAAATTTAATCTTTAGTTTTCTAAAAATTTTTATGCTATTGTGAATGGAATTGTATTCTTCATTTCATATTTGGATTGCCCATGCCTAGTATATTAAAAATATATTTATTTTTGTATATTGATATTGCATCTTTGACCTTGCTAAACTCATTGATTACTTCTAATAGTTTTTGTAGATTACTGAATATTTTCTACATACAGGACCATATCATCTGTGAATAAAGATGGTTTTACTTTTTTCTTCCAATCTGTATGATTCTAATTTCTTATTCTTGCCTTTTTACACTGGCTAGAACCTCCAGTACAAGGTTGAATCAAAGTAGGGAGAATGGCCATCCTTGCCTTCTTCCCAATCTTAGGAGGAAATCATATTTTACTGTTAAGTAGGATGTTAGCTTTAGGCTTTTGATAGATGCTCCTTATCTGACTGACAAAGTTCCCATCTATTTCCAGTTGGTTGGGAAGATGGGTTTTACTTGTTTGTTTTAGTTTTGGTTTTCATAATGAGTGGGCATTGAATTTTGTCAAGTGCTTTTTCTGCATTTATTAAAATGATGGTATGATTTTTATTTTTATGCTTGATATAGAGCTATTCAGATTTTCTATTTCTTCTTGAGTTTGTTTTGATAATTTGACTTTCTAGGATGCTGTTCATTTTATTGATATTGTCTAG
>JAQZBX010039682.1:0-14954 GCA_029593785.1 Cabassous unicinctus
GTTTGAAATATAAGCATAGTTTGAAATATAAGCCCCTTAAATATTTTAAACTATTAAACTTTCACCACTCAATAAGTGAAGAGGATAAGACCCTAATCCTTGCATGCAAAATATTATAGCAATTAAAATATTAACCTGATCTTAATAAGCTAAAATAGTAAAATTTTATCCTGATTGGGGAAAATGGTAGTATATAATAAAAAATAAAGTCTTAAGCAAAGAACAATGTATAAGAAAAAAAAAAAAAAATATATATATATATATATAGTAAATATAGTAGCATGGTTTGAGTGAGAGGATGTAACTTGCTACAATATTAATTTGCATAGCATTTTTTTCGTACTACAAACATAATTCTTATACTGATGAATTCTTAATTAAAACTGTCTAGGGAAAAAGGTTTGGTTGAATACTGTGAAAATGTTTTTGTGTTTTGATGACATTACCTGATTTACTAGTTTTAATCTTGTCTAAATTTTAACTGTTTCTTTAATTGTGGTTACTGGTAATGGGAAGTAAAATTTTCAGCTACAAAGTATGTATTGCCTATAGTTTTTAGGATTACTGCTATGCTTTACTCCAAGGTCAGGAAACCTAAAAATATTCATACTTCCAAACCTCCAGCAGCCATCTTTTATGCCAAATACTGGTATAAAGGTCCCAAAGCGTCCATTTTGACATTAATATTCATTTTAAAAAGAAAGAATTTTAAAAATACTGTCTTAACTATTCTATTTATTTTCATTAGAGTTAGACTATATAAATAGTTCTTTCAGGAGAAATAAAGTTGGAATATTGCCTCTCTGTAAAGCTAGCATAAATGACTATATAAAATCTTAGGTATTTTATCTGCTTTCTTACTATAAGCTTTACAGTAATACTTAAAATATTAATATTTAAGAGCCAATAAACCTGTTTATAAATCTCTTCACTTAGAATATTTATTTGGCATTCACTTTGGAATAATACTAAGGTGTATATTGTGCTGTGCAGTGTTTATTTTTAAAACCTCCACATTTTAAAAATGCCTCTTGGATTCAGATAACTGTACTAGGAAAATACTTAGTTGTGCTCTTTATCTTCAACAATTCCACCTCCTTGAATTTATATGCATCCCACATATTAATACATCAGAAGATATTCTAAAATAATTTTTTGTTTTAAACTGATGTGCAACCCTAAGTTTATACTCCTCAACCTGTCAACCAAAGCCTTCCATGATTTGGCCCCACCCTGCTTGTCCATTATTGATTGCCTTTAAGGAGACGGGTTCTCAGTGCTTTCCCAAAGTATCTTTTTTGAACCTTCGCCATTTTCTTCCTTTTTAAACCTTCTTCCTTGAAGACTGCTGGAACTTTCCTCTAACTTTCCAGTCCAGGCCTGTGAGTCCCAGCTCAAGTCTTCTTCCTCCATGAGAATGTTCCTCACCTGTTCCACCTCTCTTTCATCTCTGCCTTCCTTCATTTCTCTAAAACTAAGTCTGCATCACAGATAAACACCTCTTATATGCTGGTTTTGTTGGTCTCTAAATATTGTTGTTGTTGTTTTTTAATTAGATGGTAAAAATGACCTTTAGCCTTCATATATATACTAAAAGCTTATAATTTCAACAGGGCTCTAGTTGCCTTGGTTTAAAGAGTAAAGTTAAAAAATTCAACATCTTAATTAACACATAGCCTTGAGGATTGGCAGTCACTTAATTTTCTTGGTTGATGCCAGAGATGCTGTGTGATATCAATCATGAAATCTTATCTTTCATATTATTAGCACATACCAAAAAATAAGTTGCAAATGAAAATAACCTCAGACCACAGGTAGCGTTAGGGATCCAGTATCCACTAATCCAGCCTCAAGACTCTCTAGTTGAGAGGATTCTTGGCTTAAATTGGTCATGATGTTATGGCTTCATGCATGAACCAATGGTTTTCAACCCTGGCTGCACATTATATCACCTGGGGAGCTTTTAAAAATACTGGTTCCTGGGCTTAAGTCCCACAGAGATTCCGATATAATTAGATAGAGATGATCATTTCTGAGCAAATCTATGATAAATTATGAGATAACTTTTTTTGGCTCGTAGATTTTATCCAGAATAACCATGTTCCCAGAATTTTAATGCTGTTATAGTCTATTATGAGGTTATAATTAGTTTTCTTGAAACCCTCAGGATGAACTACAAACTAATGCTCCTATAGCACTTTAAAAAGAATCTTTTGTAACAGCTTTTTTGAGATGCATTGACATACTATACAGTTGACCCATTTAAAATTACAATTTAATGGTTTTTAGTATATTCCCAGCCATCACCTCAATCAATTTTAGAGTATTCTAATACCCCAAAAAGAAACTCAGCATCCTTTGGCCATCATCCCCAAATCTCCCCTTCCTCCAGCCCTCCACCCAGTCCCTAGAAACCACGAATCTACTTTCTTTCTCTATGGATTTGCCTCTTCTGGATATATTATATAAA
Organism: Cabassous unicinctus; assembly: GCA_029593785.1. Classification (NCBI taxonomy): domain Eukaryota; kingdom Metazoa; phylum Chordata; class Mammalia; order Cingulata; family Chlamyphoridae; genus Cabassous; species Cabassous unicinctus. Next base: position 2,471 of record JAQZBX010039682.1, read on the forward strand.
TGGAGTCATACAATATGTGGCCTTTTGTGTCTGGCGTCTTTTAGTTAGTATAAAGTTTTCAAGGTTCATCCATGTTGTAGCATGTATCAGAACTACTTTTATCAGAATTTCTTTTATTGCTACATAAATATTCCATTGTATTGATATACCTCATTTTATTTATCCATTCATCAAGTTGATGAACAACTGAGTTGTCTCTACTTCTTGGCTATTATAAATAATGTTGCTGTGAACATTCATGTACAAGTTTTTGTGGGGGCTCACATACCCTTTTAGTATAGCGTTTTCATAGTATTTAGAAATTGTGATTGGGTTTCTGTGTCTGGATACTGGACCCATGAGCAAAAGGCCCATGTTTTTGTAATCTTTAGGTCCCCAGTGCTTAGTACAGTGTTTTACTCGTACTTGCAAAATAAATGGTTATTAAATGAGTGGTGTCAGGGGCAAAGACTAATCTAAATAAAGTAGGTTACAATGTTGATAAAAATGTAGCTTATTATGTTTTATAGTATGGTATCTTTTCCTATAAAATTTATTTTCTGTCTTTTAAAGAGTTGCTATTTGATAGAACTGCTCATACAAAAGACATTACTCATTAGTTAGATTTGTTACTGAAAAATCCTTTGGAAATAACTATTAACTGTATTATTAAGGTGTTGCTGAAATACCAATTAAAATGTTTATGATGAATTAATTATTTATGACTTCTATAAGTACTATTAAAATTTGTTTTAAAGAAAAATGGAAAATAATTTCATTACTGATTTCTTCTGTTGCATGCATTTATTTCAGAAACCTTCTAGAACATTCTTATCCTTATATAACAGCTGAATAGTTTTTGGTATGTACCCCTTGTTAGTGCTACTCATTTTTGAAAATTTTTAGTCCAGAAAATGTTCAGTTAACTGAAATGTAATGTCCGTGGAGAAATGAATCAGTATAGCTGTGGACTCTCTTGCTAGTATGCTGTGTCTGGGCCAGTGTAAGCAGCAAGTGTGATAATCAGCAAGTTTAAAACACTGCATATTTTCTCCTGAAAACTAATTTATTAAAAGATAAAACATCTACAGTTTTGTGTAGGATTCAGTTTTCCTAGTCTTCCTGTAGGTATACAAAAGAAAAAGACCATCACAGGGGAAAGACAAGCAGTCAGACAGATGCATACGTTAAATTCATAAGTTATCTCATTATTTTACAGTACATCTCATGCTTCAGTAAATGTAGATTATTTACTTAATAATTTTATTCTCAGTAGAAGATGAAGTAAAGGTCAAAACATGAAAACTAGAGGGTGATTCTAAAAATAGAAGTTATGGATTTCCTGTTTAAAAGTTGGGGATATAAATTCCTAATTCTTAACGCTATAACTTGTAAATGAAACTATTGGATAATCACGTGCTAGTATGGTGCCTTCCTGTTAATAAGGATTAATTGTTTTTATCCGTCAAGTGGCAAGATTATTTTCAGGCTTTCCAAGCAGCATGATTTGAATGCACTTAATAGACAGTAAGGCCATGGCACTTAACTCAGGACCTGGTTTTTACCCCAAGTTGTCTATCTGAGTTGTCTACCTAATTTTTTTACCATGGAAATATGAGCCATAAAACTGTAGAACAATATTCTGGAGGTCTTTGTCATAGAATATAAAGTATTCATTCTTTTCTGTGAAACTGCACACTGTAAAGAAATAATAATAGTGAAATAACAGTTGCCATTTACTGGAAGCTTACTCCATTTGTCATTACATTAAGCCAGAGGCTCTCAAATGTTATAGTTTCATGGTGCCCCTTGTGTTTGGGTTAAGTTTTTCATAGTACCTTTAGGCCACAAATAGTACCTATTTATTAAATAGTTAGGTCCAAGCAATAAATGTTTATATCCTAACAACTTTAGTATCTGTTTGAAAAATAATGCATATAAACTGAAAAAAATTTATTTACATCATAAACTAGCTAATGGAATGTGTGTAACTGTTAAACTCAACATCCTTTCAAACTTTGGAATTAGAATGGACACTGCCACTCTCATTTTCTGTTCTACCTTGTTTTTATATTGGCACTTGCTGCTTTTTATCACAGGAACCACTGAAAACCTAGTTTCACAAAGATATAATGACATCAAAGGAATGTGCTGCAATCTAATGTTAAAAATTTGAACTACCTCAAGCTAATAGTTTTTTCTGTGTTTCTAGTATGTTGAGTATCTAGTATGTTTGGTCTATGTGTTTCCTGCAATTTAAAATATCCTACAGCTCCCCCCGGAGTTTGCTGTAATGCCCTAGAGCATCTCAGCATACACTTTACGAGCTGTGGCATTTGACATGCTTTATTCATTTAATTCTGTGATTTGTGCTCTTATTCTCATTTCACAGATGAAGAGACTAAGAGTTAGAGAGGTTAAATAACTGCTCCAATACCACAGTCTTGTTGTTTTCACTGTAGTTATTATTTGTGCAGTTGAGAGAGTGGTGGTGATTGTTTTTGGTTTTGAGGGATGATGAGGTAAAAGAAGAGAGTACCAGTAGAAGACTTTAGAGTTGAGAAATTGGTAACATTTTCTAATGAGGGAAGTTTTTAATTTGCTGTGTTTTACCTCCAGACTGAAAATATATTACTATATTAGGAGGGGAAATAGTTTGATTTAGAGTTAGGTCATTAAAAACATAAAGCTTCTTTGTTGGGACCTTTAACTTGAAATTTAACTAGAATTTTGCATGGCAAGTATAGTGAGTGATGATGACCTGCAGTGTACATAGTAATTGTTTTTTCTTAATTGCCAAATGCTGTCAACATGATTGCCCTTTAGATAAGCTGCAGTAGCCTATCTCTTTTTAAGAAAAAGTGTCAGGTTGATGTAAGAAGTAACTTTTTATAGTTGATTTTTCAGCACAGAAGTAATGAAGTTTAGACTTATTACATAAAGTTACATGTCATTATGTTAGGATTGCAAAAATTCATTTTGCTCTTTATAAACCATTTTTGGAATGTTCATATTTACAGAAGGGAAAGCAAATGGCAATTTAAATATCAGCTTTTTTTAAAAAGCAAAGGGAAGGTGATGTAGCTCAAGTGGTTTAGTGCCTGCTTCCTACATACAAGGTCTGGGGTTTGATCCCTGGTACTCCTAAAAACAAACAATTGAAAAAAAAAAAAAAAAAAAAAAAAAAAAAAACAACTCTCATTGGGGAGCAGATGTAGCTCAGTGGTTGAGTGCCTCCTTCCCATGTACAAGGTCCTGGGTTCAATTCCCCGTACCGCCTAAAAAATAAATAAAAAATTAAAAAAGGAAAACACCCAACTCTTCCATTCTATTGTTCAGCTGAACCAGAATTTCTTAATTGCTTTCATTTCTTTACCACTTTCCTTTGCTATGAAGATATAAAAGGCAAAGGCAGAATTTCTCACTGAATAGTAAAATCCTCTCATGTCATATTTTATTATATGATTTCAGGGCTAGCAGATGTTTGATCTTGTCCTATAAAATATAACTAGCCTGGGATTCTCATTTCTGGCCAGGATAGAGTAAAATTATCTGTATTTACCCTCCCACATTAAATAAAACAACAACACAAACAAAATACTTGCAACAATTTCAGACATTGAACAGTAGATATTACAAGGCTGTGATCCCTGCAAGAAGGGAAACAAATGAGGTGAGCCTTATGATTGCTCCAGTTTACTATCTGGAGAGTTTCCAGGCTGCATCAGAAGGTGATGAACACAAAGTCTGGCAGTCTTGAAATTAGGAGACATGGTAGGGAATTTTGGGAAGTCAAGGTAGTTAGAATTCTCCAGGCTGCGTACCAGAGTGGTGATAGCTGTGCCGAAAGTTCCAGAGATATTTAGATGGTTCCACTGAGACTTTAGCTGAGTACTTATCGGTGCCAGTATGTGAGAAAACTACCCAAGTCAGGGAAAGAACCACCAAAAAGAAGCAGGCAAAAAAATTCCTAGAGCTCACACAAGGCTGAAAATAGCTCATATTCTCAACAACTATAGTGAAGAAATCTTGTAATATATAGGGATTTGGGTTGAATACTCAAAGGGGTATTGCTTCAATAATGAGGCAAAGTAGCTCTAGTCTATATGCTGTTCTGGTCCTGCCTAGCAAATCTTAAAAACAAGACCCAAAGGGACCAAGCTGTTTCTGAATAACTTAATTACCAGGTAACTTAATTGCATCTCAGAACAAAGTTTAAAAATATTCATAGAAATATCCCTCCGCCCAGAAAAGCCTCCAGCATCCAACCAACCTTGTAAAATTCACAATGTCTGGCATCCAATACAAAATTACCATGCATGCAAAAAAGCAGAAAATTACAACCCATGATGAAGGAAAAAGTCAATCTATAGAAACAGATGCTACAAGTAATAGACAAGGACATTAAAACAGCTGTTATAAAAATACTCCGTATGTTCAAGAAGTAGAAGAAAGGAATGAGCATACTTAAAGAGATACATGAAAAATGTGAAAGATCAAAATCAAACTTCTAGAAATGAAAAAACATACCAATAGATGGCAGATTAGGAACTGCTGAAGAAATGATTGGGGAACTTAAAGACACAGTAATAGAAACTATTCAAAATGAAACACAGGGAGAAAAAGACTAAAAAAACTAATAAAAATAACAGCATTAGTGAGTTGTGGAACAAATTTCAGTGGCCTAATATATATGTTTCATTGAAATCCCAGAAAGGAAGTGAGACAGAAAAATAATTGAAGAAATGGCTGAAAGTTTTCCAAACTTGATGAAAACTGTAAATCCAAAGACTCAGGAATCTCAGTGAACCCTAAGCAGAAGAAACGGGGAAAAAATTGCACTGAAACATATAATTAAATTGCTTAAAACAAGTGATGTGGAGGAAATCTTAAAAGCAATCTTAGGGGAAAAAGACACATTATATACTGAGACATGAAGATAAGGATGTGGTAGACTTTTCTTCAGAAACAGTCCAAAGGACAGTAGAGCAATATCTTTAAAGTACTGAAAGAAGAAGAAAACCGTCAACCTGAAATTCTCACCCAGCGAAAATGTCTTTTAACAAGCATGTAAAGATTTTTTCAGACATTCAAAAGCTGAAAAAATCTGAAGGTAATAAGAATAGGTAACAGTTTAATAGTTTTGCTTTCCTTTGCATCCATTACCAACATTGTCAAAAATTTTGAGTGATAAATTCTGAATCAGTGAAATTTTTGTTACTTAGTTATATTTAAACTATAAGTGCGAAAGAAGTATAACAATTGGAACAGGCTAAATTAATTGGTTAGCCTTGCAATTTGAGTACAAAACAGAGGTATAGCTTTAAAAATTATATAACCTGTTTTTACTGGTGACAATTTAAATTTGCTTGTTTGATTTTTTTATCAGTTATGAACAAGAATTTGTATTTTACCTCTTTTAAGCTAAAATAGATTTTACAAGTATAAGCCATTCTTGTTGCTCTGTAATGTTACATAATATAAGCACATGCATGCACATTGGAGTGCATTTTTGGAATTTGGAAGGATGCATTAACTCTTCTTGGTTAATTGGACTCTATTTAAATACTCCCTAAGTTCATTTTGAAGTAATTTACATGCCCTTTACATTCCTGAATTCCTGAGTGATTTTGAGATAACCAAGTCAGTAAAAAGAAAAAAATGAAATATTTCTTATTTAATTCTTAGCTCATTAGATGAAATGGTTGAATTTCTAAAAACACACGGGAAGAATCACACTACCTGGCTTTAAAGCATACTACAAAACTATAGTGTTCAAAACTGCGTATTATTGGCACAAGGATAGACATACTAACCGGTGGAACCAAACTGAGAGTTCAGATACAGACTTGCACATGCACTGCCAACTGATAATTGATGAGACCACCAAGACTACTCAACTGGGACAGAACAGTCTGTTCAACAAATGAAGCTGGGAGAACTGGATATCCATATCCAAAAGATTGAAAGAGGCTCACTATCTCACACACTAGGCAAAAATTAAGTCAACGAGAGTTCAAAGACCTAAATATAAGAGCCAAGAACATAAAGCTCCTAGAAGATAATGTAGGGAAGCATCTATGAGATCTTGTAGTAGGAAATGGTTTCATAAACTTTGCACCCAAAGCATGAGAAACAAAAGAAGACATAGATAAATGGGACGTCCTCAAAATTAAAAACTTTCATACTTCGGAAGAGTGAAAAGAAAGTAGAAAGGTATCCTACTCAATGGGAGAAAATATTTGGAAACCACATGTCTGATAAGGATCTAATATGGAGTATAAAGAAAGAACTTATATCTCAATAATAAAAGAAAAGTAAATAAATAAAAGGCAACCCATTTTAAAAATGGCCAAGGGGCGGATGTGGCTCAAATGGTTGGGTGTCCGTCTCCCATATGGAGGGACCTGGGTTCAATCCCCGGGACCTCCTGGTAAAATAAAATAAAAAATAAAAATAAAATAAAATAAAAAATAAAAATGGCCAAGAGATTTGAATAGACACTTTTCCAAAGAGGATTACAAGTGACTAAAAAAGCACATGAAAAGATGCTCAACATCAATAGCTATTAGGGAAATGCAAATCAGAACTACAATGAGATATCATTTTACACCTCTAGACTGGCTGCTATTTAAAAAAAAAAAATGTTGGAGAGAATGTAGAGGAATAGGAACACTCATTCACTGCTGGCAGGAATGTAGAATGGTGTAGCTACTGTGGAGAATGGTTTGGTGGTTCCTCAAGAAGCTAAATATAGAATTGCCATATGATCCAGCAATCCCACTACTGGGAATATACCCAGAAGAATTGAAAGCAGGGACACAAACAGATATATACACACCGATGTTCATAGTACCTGTGATAATTAGACTAATATGTCAACTTGGCCAGGTAATTGTGCCCAGTTGTTTGGTCAAGCAAGCACTGGGCTAATTTTAACACAAGGACATTTATGGACTTTAGTCTTCAGTGAGTTTACTGCATAGATGCCTGGTTACATCTACACTCAACTAGGGAGATTGTTAATCAGTAATGAGTGACATTTTATCCAATCACTTGAATGCCTTAAAAGGGGAAGTGATTTTAGCATTCAGAGAGAATTTTCTAGCTCGTCTTTGGACAGCCAGTGTCTCCTGGGAACTCATCAAGGACCTTCATCGGACCTTCATAGGAGCCCCTAGTTTGCAGCCTGCCTGCGGAACCTGAACTTGTGCATCTCCATGGTCACGTGAGAGAATTTTATAAAATCTCATACTATTTTCAGATAACTCCTATTGATTCTGTTTCCCTAGAGAACCCTGACTAATACAGCAGCATTGTTCACAACTGCCAAATGTTGGAAGCAACCCAAGTGTCCAACAGATGAATGGATGAACAAAATTTGGTGTATACATGTGATGGAATATTATTCAGCTGTAAGAATTGATGAAGTATTGACACATGCAACAACATGGATGAACCTTGAAGACCTTATGTTGAGTGAAGTAAGCCAGTTACTAAAGGGCAAATATTGCATGATCTCACTGATATGAACTAAGGATATTAAGCAGACTCAGTCTGGAAGACATGTTACTAGAAGCTAGAAAGGGAGTAGAGAGTGGTGAGCTGATGCTCAATCTAGGCAGAATCTATGATAAGGTAGATGGTGGTGGTTTGGCAGTGTGAGTGTGGTTGATAGTGTGAGTGTGAGCTGGGTTGGGGGGTAGTTTGGGCCATCCATGGAGCTGGAGGAAGGAGCAGGTGATTATGTGGCTTGGTGGACTCAGAGGAAGCTGAGGATTGTGGTTGAGAATACAATTGTGGGAATGTTCGTTCGGGATCTATGGCAGGGGAGCATCACTGGTGCAGGATGTCTGTCGCGGGGGGATGTGTGGGGATGGGTGTACATGGGGCATGCCTCTGTGGGATATGAATGTGTTTGTATTACCTCAGTGGGTGGAGACCCACACAGTAACCAACAAAATATTAAACTCCCATCCTGGGGAGTCCTGCTACTTTCTCAAATAGAGTGGCAAAAATCTCTGGAATATATAAGCAGTGCCTAATAAAAGAAAAACAGGCCAATATGCCAAGCCTTCAATATTAATGCTTGTCCTTTTGAACCTTATTCCTGTAAAATTGAAATTTAACCTAATAATAACTAATGCCTAAGATTTACCTCCTGAAAACCTCCTCGTTACTCAAGTGTGGCCTCTCTTTAAGCCAGGCTCGGCAAATAAACTGTGACTACCTTCCCTCTGACTTCCAGGGTTGAGCCTCCCTGGCACTGAAGGACTACTGCCAAGCCCCAACCAGCGATGCATTTGGAAAAAGACCTTGACCAAAAGGGGGGAAACATTAAATACAAAAGAATTTTTACAGCTAAGAGATTTCAAAGTGAGTCGGAAGGTCATTTCAGAGGTTACACTTGGACAGGTCTCAGGCAGATCTCACTCACTGCCACAGTAATCAAAGCGTCAAACAGGGATGCTCCCAAGGGCTCTAGAGAGGTCTGGACACTACAGGCAAGGCACACAACCCCATGAAATCAGCACCCTGTCAGCAGTGGGCCTTATTTTGGAATGTACAATTATCTATTTCCCCTTGTAACAGAGTTAGACTTGTTTATAATTTCCTTACACTCGATTCTTTTATTTAAACCTATAATTAGCAGTATACCCCTTAAATATATGTCCCAGAGACTTAAATTTTCAGTCTGTTCATAAGCCGGTTGAGCCCTGAATCAATACTATTCTCCAGTTCTTCAGACTCACTCAGGATGAAGTGATGATGATGGACAACCCCCATCCCAAAAAAACAGTATCTACAACTGCAAGCAAAACAGTTCCTTCCATGTGCTCCATAAGATCTAAGCCCCATCTCAATCTGAAGCAGAGTGGACATCATAAGCTCAAATTCCTCAAGACTGAGGAATGAACAAACGAGGAATGCAAGCACGGATCAAAGCAGACTTCTTATTGTAGTAACAGAAGACGTCGTAACACTGATATAAACATAGTGGTTACCAGAGGTTCTGAGGGGAGAGAGAGGAAAGAATAGGTGGAACACAGGGCATTTTTAGGGCATTGGAATTGTTCTGCATGCTTTTGCAATGAGGGATACAGGCCATTATACATTTTGACAAAACCTATAAAACTCTACAGTGCAAAGTGTAAACCTTAATGTATGAACTATAGACCTTGGTTAGTAGCAGTGCTTCAATATTGGTTCATCAGTTACAACAAATGTACCACACTAATGTAAGATGTTATTAATATGGGAAAATGTGGGAAGGGGTGGGTTATATGGGAATCCCCTATACTTTCAATGTAACTTTTCTATAATCTAAAACTTCTCAAAAAATAAAGTTTAGTATAACAAAAAATTCTTAGCTCAAGCATTAAATATTTCTGTATAGAGTCCTGGATCGAACCCAGGACTCATACTTGGGAATAAGGTGTTCAACCGCTTGAGCTATATCTGCTCCCTCTTGTATATGCCTTTTGGTGCACATGTGTACAGATTTCTGTCAGGTATATTCTTAGGAATAGATTTGTTGTCTCATAGAGAAGTTATATGTTGCCTGGAACATTTTTACCTCCACTATTCTGGCTAACTCTTGTTTATTATTCTGGTTTTAGCTAAAAAGTCGTTTCTCAGTCAGGCCTATTCTAACCACCCTCCTCGCCCAAATAAACAATTCTAAATTAGGTCCTCCTAGTAACAGTCTGTTGGAATGTCATCATAGCACTTACTATAATTTGTAATTTTGTGTTTCTGTGATTATTTGATGCCTCTCTTCTAAATAGAGTGTAAACTCCAACAAGACACTGATTGTTTTATTCCTAGAACCTTGCCAGGGTCTTGGTCCATGGTAAGCACTCAATAAATACTTGTTGCATGAATGAATGAAAGGCTATTTTTATTCTGAACTGTTGCCAAGATTTGAATGTGTGGTTTATATAGAACATTAGTTTGGATTAATGTCACTCAGTTGCAATTTTAATGACTTAATTATACAAGAAAAAATTCCTTTTAAAACAATTTTTCTCTTTAAGCATGATGACATGGAAAGAGGCTTTGCCTCCAGCTAGTTATATGGTCTTGGATGAATCACTTAACCTCGAATCTTTGTCTCCTGAAAATGAGTAGCCTGGACTACATGATCTCTAGGATTCTCTGCCCTGGAGGCTCTCTGGTTCTATGTGAAAGTGCTTCCTGCATGCAAATAAGCTGACCACAAATTGCAGTCATGCAACCGCAGGCAAGTGATGATTCTAGGAAGATCATCTAACTTGTAATCATGTTTTCACATTCTTATAGACCTTTGTTAGCTTGGTCTTCTATATCAGCTGGGGAAGGTGAGTCTATTCAAACTACAGCGTTTGAACCACAGCAGAATGTTGATATTGGATAGTAGGACTTTCTTGTTTAGTTTGAATTATTGTAAATCATTAGATGTTAGAGAAATAAACATTTAAATTTAAGCCTCAAAATACCTTTTAAATACAAATGACCTCTAAATGATCTGTTGGTTTTGGGTAATAAGTTAATTTTGTTTCTTTCCAATTGAGGTGTGATAGTTAGCAGTACAGGTGTGAATATCATATGACCACTCTTCTTTGTTTAATAAGCCTCTGTTTTATAGTCAACAACTCATGAAAATCAAGAAATGGGTATATGATCATGTTTTCATACTGAACTTCTATAGTCTGATCTTAATGCTTCATTATTTGCCTTAATTTTTAATTTGAGAAGGGAAAGATATAATACCAACAGTGTTGAATAATGTTAGTTATGTCATATGACACTATAGTGCTATAAAAGTAAGCCACTCCAGGAAAAGGGTGTTGATTAATGTGACGGAGAACAAATGATGTGTTCTAGTTTGGGAGTGAACAATTGATACATTTATACTGTTTTCTATATTCTGTAAATAGACCATCTCTACAGCTTCTATTTTATTACCTTCCTGTAATTTAAATAGAAAAAGTTGTAGGTTAGACTGTGTCAGTCATGAATTTGTCAGTTAAAAGAACTTTGAAAAAATGCACAGTTAAAATAATGAATGAGTTAAGTTACCTGAATAAAGTTGCAGGATATTAGTACTTCATGGCTTTTTGTGATCCGTGCTGATGAGCAAAGGCAAGCTTACTGTTTTTCAAGGATAGTGTATTAGTCATACAAAAGGAAAGCTGATGCAAAAACCAGAAATCTGTTGGCTTTTATAAAGGGTTTTATTTGGGGTAGAAGCTTACATTTACCAGGCCATAAAGTGTAAATTACTTCCCTCATCAAAGTCTTGCCACATGTTGAAGCAAGATGGCTGCTGACATCTGCAAGGGTTCAGCCTCTCTCTTCCTCTTAAGGCTCTGTGGTCCCAGCTTCTTCCAATATCGGCTGTAGGCTGGGATAAGTCTTGTCTCTCTCCCTGGGCTTGTTTCTCTCCAGGCTCAGCTGTTGTCTCTCTTCCCGGGACCTCTGCCGTGTCTAATGGAGCCTTCTCTCTTCCTCTGTGTTCTTCTCCTGTGTGCTTACTGCCCGGGGTTCCAGCATCCAAAACTCCCCCTAACCCTTCTGCTGAGTCATTTTCTCTGTGAGTCCCTGCCCCTTCCTACTGACATGGCCCGATTAAAGACTTAATCATTATTTAATCAAGTGTAAGTGAAACCTCTGAATTTAATATGATCTAATACACCCAGAGGAACAGACCAGTTTACCAAAAAAATCCAATATCTCTTTTTGGAATTCATAAACAATATCAAACTGCTACAGATAGTTTCAAACATTTCAAACAAAGCAGAATATCATAGCTAAGTTATTTTGGGTGTATGTAAGGAAAACATTTATGACAGAGTATAGTAGTATTTTTTTTATTAGAGAAGTTGTAAGTTTATGGAAAAATAATGCAGAAAATATGGAGTTTCACACACTCCCCTGCACACACAGTTTTCTGTATTGACATTGTGCTGCTGAAACAATATTACTATAATTAAACTATTAACAGTAGTTCGTAGTTTCCATTAGATTCACTGTTTGCGTTGTACTGCCTTATTTTTTTAAGTGTTTATTCCAGTAACACATATACAGCTTAAAATTTCCCCCTTTAAACACATTCAAATACATAATACAGTGCAGCTAATTACATTCACAATGTTGTGCTATATCACCATCATCCATTACCAAAACTTTTCTATCACCCCAAACAAACTCTGTACCAGTTAAGCATTAACTCCCCATTCTCTACCCCCACCAGCCCCTCATAACCTGAATTCTAGTTTCTGACTCTATGAATTTACTTATTCTAATTATTTCATTTCAGTGAGATCATCTATATCTCTTTTGTGTCTTCTGATTTCACTCAACAAGATAATTTTGTTTTCTCGTGGTATCTTTGGCTTTGGTTTTAGGGTAATGTTAGCCTCATAGAATGAGTTAGGAAGTGTTCTCTTCAGTTTTTGGAAGAGTTTGAGCAGGATTGTTAATTCTTGGAATGTTTGGTAAAATTTACCAGTAAAGCCGCTGA
>JAQZBX010039683.1:0-10923 GCA_029593785.1 Cabassous unicinctus
GCTGCTGTGTCCATTCGCTGCGTGTCTTCTCTGTGTCTGCTTATCTCCCCCTTGCTGTGAGGTCTTGCCGCATCAGCCCACGGCGCTGCGCGAGCCGGCCTGCCCTCACAAGGAGGCGCCGGGAAGCGAACCCAGGGCCTCTCATATGGTAAACGGGTGCTCTATCCATTGCGCCACACCCGCTTCCTGCCGTGAGGTTCCTGCATCAGCCCACCACACCGCTCAGGCCGGTGTGCCCTCACAAGGAGGCCTCGGGACGCGAACCCGGGCCTCCCATATGGTAAACGGGGGCTCTATCCACTGAGCCACACCCGCTTCCCGCTTTCATTCTTTTACCATTGAGTATATTGCTAGCTATGGGTTTTTCATATATGTCTTTTATCATGTTGAGGAAATTACCTTCTACTCCTATTTTTCTGAGTATTTTATGATTAAATGATGTGGGATTTTGTCAAATGCCTTTTCTGCATCAATTGAAATGATTATGTGGTTTTTTCCCTCTTCATTCTGTTAATGTGGTGCATTACATTGATTCCCTTATGTTGAACCACCTTGCATTCCTGGGATAAATCCCACTTTGTTATAATGTATAATTCTTTTAATATGCTGTTGGATTAGATTTCCTAGTATTTTAGTGAGGAATTTTTGCATCTATATCCATAAAGGAAATTAGTCTGTAGTGTGTGTGTGTGTGTGTGTGTGTGTGTGTGTATGTGTGTGTGTGATATTTCTTTATCTGGCTATTGTATGAGGTAATGTTGGCCTCATAGAATGATTTGGGAAGAGTTCTCTCCTCTTTAAAATTGTGAAAAATTTTGAGAAGGATTCACCAGTACAATGGTTTGCTCGTGGACTTTTCTTTGGGATATTTTTGATTACTGACTCAATCTCTTTACTTGTTATATGTCTGTTGGGGTCTTTTATTCTCCTTGAGTACTGTAGGTAAATTCTGTGATTCTAGGAATTTTGTCTATTTCCTTTAACATCTCTAACTTGGCATACAATTGTTCACAGTATTCTCTTATAATCTTTTAATTTCGGCAAGATTAGTGGTAATGTCCCTCCTTTAATTTTGGATTTTCTTTTTTTTCTTTGTCAGTCTACCTAAGGATTTGTCAATTTTAAAAACATCTTTTCAAAGAACCAACTCTAATTTCATTGTTTTTCTCAGTTGTTTTTCTATTCTCTATTTCATTTATCTCTTCTCTAATCTTTATTATTTCTTTCCTTTTACTAGCTTTAGATTTAGTTTGCTCCTTTTTCTACTTCTTCCAAATGTGAAGTTGGGTTATTGATTTGTGATCTTTCTTCTTTTTTAATATAGGTATTCATAGCTATCAATTTCCCTCTGAGCACTGCCTTCACTGGATCCCATAGGTTTTGGTATGTTGTATTTTTGTTTTCATTCATCTCAAGATATTTCCTGATTTCCTTTGTGATTTCTTCTTTGGCCCATTGATTATTTGAGTGTGTTGTTTACTTTCCACATATTTGTGACTTATACAGTTTTCCTTCTGTTACTGATTTCTAGATTCATTCTACTATGGTCAGAGAAGAAGCTTTGTATACTTTCAGTCTTTTAAAATTTACTGAGACTTGTTCTGTGACCTAACATGTGTTCTATTCTGGAGAATGATCCATGTGCACTTGAGAAGAATGTGTATTCTGCTGTTGTTGGATGTAGTATTCCGTATATGTCTGTTAGGTATAGTTCATTTATAGTAGTGTTGAAGTTCTCTGTATTGTTATTCATATTCTGTCTAGATTTCCTATCCTTTATTGATAATAGAGGTCTCCCACTGTTATTGTAGAACTGTCTATTTCTCCATTCATTTTTGTCAGTGTTTGCTTCATGTATTTTGGGGCTTTGTGATTAGGTGTGTATATGTTTATAATTGTTGTATCTTCCTAGTGGATTGAAAAATATAGCGGGACACAAAACAGATACCTTATATAGTCTTTTTAAAAGATATATTATTTTATTTTTTTTAAAGATACTTAGATTACATAAATGTTACACAAAAAATATAAGGATTCACATATGCCCTGCTCTCCATATATAGTTTTTAAGGGCATGGAGGAATTTATTCTAAGCTTGACATTTAGAGACTCTATTGGTATATTACATATCTACGAAATAAAAAGCTAAGTGAACAAAATTTAAGATCTTGTTTTTTTTTCTTTCATATTATGAAAGACATGAAAAGAAAATCAAAGACATGATGTAAGAAGATTTTGTGGGTCAAAACATAGTAGGAACTGTTAACATCACAAGCCAAAACAAGCTTAAATAAGTATTAAGAATAATTAACATTCAAACCTAAGAAATAAAGCAAAAGATGGCAGCATGACCTTTTAAAGTCATACTGGGTTATTGTTAAAAGGTCTTATTCAAGGATTAGTTACCTAAGAAAATGCATCTCTGTTTGACTTTACTCTTTATTATTTGATGGGAGCATACATACTATGATTTTATAAAAGTTGTAGATTTTTGTCTAATTGAAAACCTCTCCCTAAAGGTTAAAGTTTATGGATAATCACATATCTCACAACAAAGAGGTGTAAAATTATAAGGGATATCATTTTTCATTTTATATAATTGTATCATTTAAAATATTTGAAAATGAGCATATATCAGTTTTATAAAAATAAAGCAATAAAAATACCCCCACATTAAAAAGTCACTTTCAGGAAGCAGATGTGGCTCAGGCGACCAAGCTCCCACCTACCACATGGGAGGTCCGTGGTTCGGTTCTCAGTGACTCCTAAAGAAGATAGCAAGCTGGCGTGATGGGCAGGCATGGCAAGCTGACATAACGAGATGACGCAACAATAGACACAAGAAGGAAAACATAATGCAAGCCACAAGAAAGCAGGGAGCAGAGGTTCCTGGTGCCTCCTAAAGAAAAAAATGAGCAAGACAGCAAGCTGATATGATGGGCAGGCATGGCAAGCTGACGCAGCAAGATGACGCAACAAGAGACACAAGAAGAAAAAACATAATGAGAGACACAACAAAGCAGAGAACGGAGGTAGCTCAAGTGATTAGGTGCCTCCCTCCCTCCCACATCAAAGGTCCTGGGTTCAGTTCCCGGTGCCTCCTAAAGAAACAGTACACAGCAAGTGCAAACAAAGAGGGGGTGGGGAGAAATAAGTAAATAAAAATAAATATTTTTTTATAAAGTCACTTTCATTTTACCTATATTGCATATTAATTTCTACTGTAACCCTTCACCATTATCATAGATAATTTGGAATCTACTATATTTCTTATGTTTTCTGCCACTGGATGAATTTTTAAAGTCTAATAATAATAATAATTACTATGGCAATAACAACAATAATTCATTGAACCAATAATATGTACCAGAGATAGGGAACATCTGATGTATATTGTCTCCTTTAATCTTCAGAACACCTCTTTGGAATGGATGTAAACATCCTATTTTAGAGATCAGGTAAACAGAGGCTTTGAAAGGTTAAATTATTTGGTCAAGTCAAACTGGAATTTGCAGCTTAGTTTTCATGACACCATGTACACTTTACCACACTACCTCTCTCCTACCATAAAGTGTTCAGAATGAAATGAAAAAAAAAAAAAAAAAAGAGCAATTTTCCAGAATGCAGGGCCATATTGTTTCATTGTTCTTTTGGGGATCAATCTAGTCTGGTCATCAAAAACTTAGTGTAAATTGCATGATGATGATAGGTGAGCCCTTCTGTCTTCACAGGTCTTTGGCTTCCAGACTGTTTCCCTGTGGATGTGAGGAAGTCAGTGAATAGGATCATTCTTCAAAGAATCAGGGGGGGAAAAAAAGCAGAAGGAACACAAAATAATTCCTAAATCACCTGCTGCCAGTTAAATAAGATTTGAATGGGTTTTCTCATGTTTCAAAGTACTTCCTTTCAGACTTCTAAGAAATTCATAAAGCCAGCTATGAGAATTATATTGCCTGCAAGTATAAACAGTTATGACAGAGGAGTAACTGCCTACACTCAGAGAGCCTTTTAAGAGACTGATAACAGTTTATATATCTCAGATTGAGGGGAAAGGGCTCTTTTGATCATTCTCATGCAGATCTCCAGTGGATGACAGAAGGCTGCTTTAGGTGGTACCATATTTTCTTTTCTTCTTCTTTTTAATGCATATGGCTTAGAAGTAATGCCTTCCTTTTGATGATATTCATTTTCTTAAATTTGAAACAATTATGGGTGTTAGACATTTCCTCTCTAAATAGGAATTTTCTTTGTAACTTTTTATCTGGAAAATTCCTTTAGAGGTAAAGAAGACAAAACAATGCAATTAGCTTTTCAGGGTAATTAGTTTTGTTTATCAGAATAGCTTAAAGCCCTTCTCCTTTCTTTCCATCTTGTATGTAATCATCAGAAAGAAGTACAAAATATCCAGGAGCTGTCTAATTTCCTCTGTTTTGGATTTCAGCAGTAGCACTTCAAACGGTATCCCAACTCATCTGATGGAGGTAGAAATTTACAGTGAAGAGTCCCCTTTTTGTGTAATTATCTGTGACCGATTTTCCAAGCACAATCCATTCCCAATATGCCCTGCTCCTCTGGCCACTGTTATGGGTCACTGGTGGACACCTGTGGTGGAACCCCTTTTGGATTAGCTTCACATGCTTTAAGGGCATGCTCCAGTCCTCTCCGATTACTTGGAATGCTTGTATAACTCTGCACAGTACAGCTACTCCCTGATCAGAGGGAATGGGAACGGGTAGGAGGAACACATTTGCTCAAGCCTTTCCCCCAGCCTAGAGTGTACCCCCACCCCTCCTCCCAACCGTGTATTGAAGGTACAGCGTCAGTGCCGTCTCCTCTACTCGTGGAACTCATTCTCACCAGCAGGCATCTCGGAACTTTTCTGAAATTGTGAGAAACATAATAATCAGACCAGCACTTAAGTTTTCTATAATTATTCTGGATACCTTAGTTTTTCATTTCTATTTCTTTATTAATTGAACACGTATTTCTAGGGGCCCCGGGGAGACAGAATGACGATGAAGAACCCACAGCCCATGCTCTCCCAGGAGCTGCCAGTTTCCCGGGGGTGGCAGACAAGTCAACAGCTTTTGTTGACCAGTGTGTTAAATTCTCCTCAAATTCCAATTGTTCCCAACTGTCCCTTAGCTCCTTCCCCAAACTGTTTTTCCTCTTCGTTAATGGCATCAACAGTTAGTCTCCCGGTGGCTGAAGTCAGACATTTTGAGTCACACCTACCTCTGCCTTTACCCCCTTCCTCAGGTCCAGTTACGAAAGACTAGGTCGGGATTCTCAGAACCTGGATGAGTGTGACAGGGCCTTTGCCAAACTATCCTGTCGTTTCTCCTTTAGTCTGGTGAAACTGGGAGAAAAGTGTCTGAGCAGCAAGAGGAAATATAGAGAAAATTAGCTTGGCATCTACTTGAATTATGGATTTTATTATTATTACTTTAAAAGGAATAAGCCTTAAACAATAACGTAACTTTATTGGCTGATAGAAGAGATAGGGAAAGACTAGCTTTAGGTAGAGGCTTGATCCAGGGCTCCTCAAGGTGACCAGGATTCAGTGTTTCTCTCCATTTCTTCTTTCTTGGTGTTCACTCCATTTTCCAGCAGTCTCCCCGCTCTGGTTTCAAGAGGGCTCCAGTAGCTTCTGTGTCTTCCAAGAAGGAATTCTAAATAGACTATTTTCCAGGGGGTCAGTATAAATCTCACTGAGTCAGGTAGGATCTTGTGATTCAGTGATTGGATCCAGAAAAGGGTAATTTGGAGTGACCTAAAAGCCAAAAACGCTACTTCCTTGCCTTGGAAGAAAGGTCAAGCCTGGAGAGACATATCTGCCAAAGGAAACGCAGGCTACTGCATCTGGTTGCAGGAATGCCGAGGAAACAAGAAACGTATGTCCCTTACAGGGGCCCAGAAAAAAAAAGGCTCTGAATGGCTTGATGCAGGTTTGGATGGAATACTGGTGGCAATGGGAAGCCACTGGGATCTTTGGGTAATAGATTATTTTAAGGTTCTTCTGCCTTAATTATTGGGTAGAATAATAATGAAGAGAAAGGAGAGATGTTAGAAGCAGGTAGACTGCTAATGCTTATAAGGAAGTCCTTCTAGGAAGAGCTTGGTAGGGATTGCCAGCACTATGGTATGGAAAATGGAACATTCTTTAAAATAAATCCCAGCAAATGACTAGATTACATTGTATTAGTAGTGTAATTAAGGCCTTTTTTAGCATCCATCAAGGAATATTTGAGTTTTAGGAATAAGCCTCTTGCTCATTGCTAATTTGCATTTTACTTATGGACTTAAATGAGTCAATGGATTCAAATAATCTTTTCAAGATAATTAAAAAAGAGAGAGCTTCTGTGAGAGGAAGATGATGTCAGAAACATACTCAATTGTTGTCCTTCAGAATAGTAAATTAATTAAATGTCTAAATGTTATAATTTCTCCTTGATTTAGTGCTCTCTGTGAAGGGGTGTAGATATGCTTATTGAAACAAAGGTTAAAATATGAAGGACTCTAAAACACAATAATATTAGCATTAGCAAAGACCAGCCAAAGTGTCGTCTTATAAATGTGAAAGCAGGTTGGGAGGGAAGTGGGACCAGCAGGGGCCACCCAGAGAAGCAGGGGCTAAGCCATTGGCCTTCGAATAGCCAATGAATTTGTGCTTCCCTGCAGATCCAGTTTGTTTTGATTCCCACCTCAAAGAGATTCTTTGGGGTGACCTTTGGGAAGCGTAAGCTGAAGAAGATGCTTGGGAGCCAGTGAGGTTCATAAGAAGGGTCTAGGATGGGATTAGAAAGAAGGGAGACTTCAAAGACCCAATCAGGGTCACCGCCTTCTTTGCCTACGTAGAGACTGTTGGCCTTCTCAAAAATGACCACTAGATGGCAGGAAAGAACCACGCTCCTGGCACAGAGGAGCGGGTTTAGGAGGCCAGCTCATCCGCCTGAGAATTAGGGGTGATTGTTGACAGCAAGTTCTTCATCAAGACTTTCTCTTCTCAGACCTTGCTCCCACCTCAGCCCACCGCTTATGACACAGCCCAGCATGTCCCCATGTCACTCATCCACATCTGTACCTCTCTCAAGCCGTAATCTTCCCCTTTTTTCCATTAATACCCATTAGGAGGAAATAATCTACTTTGAAAACTATGTTTTAAAAGGCTTGGTGACCAATAGATGGCACTTCATGTTTCCTACTGCAGTTTTCTGCCTGCCATTAGGGATTATTTGACAACCCAGAGCGAGGAATCTCTACTGGCTGGCGTGGTGTATGAAATAATTTTGGATAAGGGAGTGTCCATCCACCTCTGAAATCAGGTTGGTGGAGGCAGCCAGGTACTTTTAATAATACTAATGAGATACTTTTTCATCCCTTCTTATGTGCCAGGAACTGTGCAAAGCACTTCATATTGGTAAATTTATTTAATCTCCATAATAACCCAACGAAGCAATATATATTAAACCTGTTTTACAAAACATCTAGGCCGATGTTGCAGAATATTTTAAACCAGGACTATCCTGTAGATTTCAGGTTTCGTGGCCTCCTTTAGTGCAATGGAGTGGTAAAATAAAGCTCACATCCCAGCGGCTTCAAGTCGCCCACTCAAGTCTATCTCCCCTCACCCATGTTGAGGAAAACATCATTCAAGTGCAAACAGGGACTCAAAAAGACGCTTGTTTCTACCCCAGTGTTCACAGCAGCAGCATTCACATATTTGCAACAGCCCCAAAGTGGAAATAACACAGGTGTCCATCAACAGATAAGTGGATAAGCAAAATGTGGTATATACCCACTATGGACTATTATTCAGCCATAAAAATAAAGTTCTGACATATGCTACAACATGGATGAACCATGCAAACATTATGCTGAGAGAAATAAGCCAGATATGAAAAGACATATAGTGTATGCTTCCACTTAGAACAAACATCTAGAATTAGCAAATTCATAGAGATAGAAAGTAGATCAGAACTTACCAGAGGCCTGAGGGACAGGGAATGGAGGGGTTATTTCTTAATATGTGCAGAGTTTCTATTTGGGGTGTATTAGTCAGCCAAAGGGGCGCTAATGCAATATACCAGAGACTGGTTGGTCTTTATAAAGGGTATTTATTTGGGGTAGAAGTCTACAGTTACCAGGCCATAAAGTGTAAGCTTTTTCTCTCACCAAAGTCCATTGCCACGTGTTGGAGCAAGACAGCTGCCGACATTTGCCAGGGTTCAGGCTTCTTGGGTTCCTTTCTTCCCGGGGCTGCATTTCTCTCCGGGCTTAGCTCCTCTGTTTCCTCCACAAGGTCAGCTGTAGACTCTCAGGCGAACGGCTCGCTTCTCTTCTCCTGGGGCCTTCTCTCCAAAGTTCAATTCTCCAACATCAAAACTCCAACTTCAGAACTGCAATTCAAAAACTGCTCCCTCTGTCCTTTGCCTTGCCTTTTATATTTGATTTCCCCACCCAGCAAGGGGTGGGGCTCAACGCCCTACTGATGTGGCCCAGTCAAGGCCCTAATCATAACTTAATCATGCCCAGATTAACAGATCAGTTTACAAGCATGATCAAATCATGTTTTTGGAATTCATAATTACATCAAATTGCCAAATGGCTACATGGGGTAATGAAAATTTTTGTTAAAGGATAATGGTGACGGTAGCATAACATTGTCAATGTAATTAACACGACAGAATTTTACAATTAAAATGGTTAAAATGGGATATTTTGCATTACATATGTTACCACAATAAAACTTTAAAAAAAATCATTCAAGTTCTTCCAATCTGATGTGCTTCTCTGCTGGTATAATTGATGTTCAAGAGCTTTGTGCAATAACTCTGCATCCTTGGGACAGAGGGAGCTTTGTCAGTGATGGGGTGTGGTACTTCAGAGCCCTGAGCCTAGGAAATGGTCTTCCCACTCACTGGCCTATTTTCTAAAACTCCCTACAGTGGCTCGGGCGCTTGGTAGCAAGCAAGAGAAACCCACTCTAGTCAGCTCATTAAATAGAGAGTTAGGAAATAAATTACAGTATGCTTCATGCACACAAGAATGGAGAGCAGCTGGGCGTCAGGAAGAACTGCAAACTGGTACCAGAGCGTTCTTGATAATCTCTTTCTCTGTCCCGCTGTTTATACTTCTCTCTGTATATATTCACTATTCTTATTTCTCATCCCCTAGATTTTCCTGCTTCAGAGTAAAAATCCTGGCCCTCACGTCTCTCAAATGCCCATGTTATGGGTTCAACCACATGAGAACTTCTCACTTTCTTGGCCCCAATTCCAAGTTCCTCAGGAAAATACAGGATGGACTCAGGGTCTAGGCAATTCTATGTGAAGACCTTGAGTTTTCCTTGTTTAGGTCCATAGCACGCTTTAGAGGTTTTTCTGCTTTGCTTCTCTCATTGTCACAGGCTGCTCTTGCTCACTTTTGGATAAGGCTGTACCAGCTCTTTTTATGTAACCTGTTAATTTCAAGGGTCTTTATAAATTGGTTGTAAGTCACAGTCTCAGAGTTGGGGAAAAAAAAATCAGTGTCTTTCGAGATAGAAGGGTTCTTTCTATCCCCCCACCCCCCAAATAAAACACAACAAAACATGGAATGCTACTCTTTTCTCCTGCTGTGGGGCTCCTTGACAACACACAGGCTGCTTTAGTGGTTTTTAATGAACACCGTCTCTAGCTGCTCAGCTGTGAGAACGTGGCTTTTGTGTTTTCAGGGGTAACTGACGGCCACCCCGACGGCCACGGTCCGAATCACCGCGGGCCTCTTCGGTGCCAGGGACTCTGCCCGGCAGGGGGCGCTGGTGCTCGCTTCCCCAAGCTTGCGAGCAATTTCAGCCTTGGAAACTGGAGAAATGGGCACCACAAATGTTTGGAATCTCAGCTCCCTCTCCTCTTTGCCTTTTGCCCCTGCTTGCCCACCCTGGTGTGGGAGCTTGATCTGTGGAACTTTTCTGGTTGCCTAGGACTTAATAACTGGGACCTAAACCTGAAGAAAATGAACCACCAGAGACCAAACTAGGTCAGACCCCACCTCCAGGGATTAAGAAGTTTCCAAGCTGTCTGTGCCGCCTCAGTGTCCATTCCAGTCTCATTTCCCTACACAGCCTACGTGAACAAAGGAGAGGGAGACGGCTGGGGGTGCGGTGGCTTGTCCCACTGCGCCTTCCCACCTACAACCCAAACCATCCTTTCTAGCGGCTGAGAGGCTTCCGGGAGGCACACAGACAATTCCATGCCCTAGCTGGATGTTGTTCATACAGGGAATTGGCTTGAAGATGGGAAAGAGAATTTGAGACAGGCTGCAGGCAGGAAGGGAGAGAGAGTGTAGTAAACCCTGTAACTCTGGAGGGAAAAGTTGTGAGTGTCCCATGGATAGAGAAGAGGCTGCTGAAGTAGGAGCTGGGCTTGAGCCTCCTTGCTGGCTTTCTCGTACAGACATTAAGAGTTATAAAGTCCCTTCCTTATGTCATAAACAAAAATCAATTCCAGGTGGAGTGTAGATGCAAATATGAAAGAAAATGCAATAATGTTTCTAGGCTATAACACAGGAGAATATCTTCATGACTTAGTGTTTGGCAGAAATCTCTTCAACAGGACACAAGCACAGCCTCACATGTACTGTGTGCTAATGCTGCACTGTGTCAGGTGTTTCATAGGCTTTCATTTTCTTACTCCCACAATCCTGTGAGGTGAGACCTGCATCCCACTTCTGAGTCTCAGAAAATTAAATTTCAGTGTCAGATAGCGCACCAGCTTTGCAAATCTGACATGCACCAGAGGAGAGTAACTTTTTTTTTTTTTTAAGAGAAATTGAAAAGTCTGATTGGAGTTCTCATCTGGATGGAAGATCAACCCAAGTCCACCCACAGTTAGGCCACAATATTTATAGTAAAATTCAAGGTTCTTTTCAAATAGCTGTCTA
>JAQZBX010039683.1:11023-23038 GCA_029593785.1 Cabassous unicinctus
CAGGATTGGAAGCCAGACCAGTTGCATTCATTTTCTATCCACGAAGCTGCAAGGGTAGAGGCTGTTTGGCTTGGAAATTTTTCAGAGTATGTGCTTTCCACTGCTGGCCACCACTGTAGGACAATCTCAGTTTTCCTTCCGTGAACTGCTGGGCTTCCATGTTCCTGCTTTTCAACAGCCATTCAAGGGGTCATTTTCAAATTAAACGGAGCAAAGTTTGGGCCTGGATTTATTTTGCTTTTGGAAATTATTTCCTGGATGATTTTCAATGGCATATCTAACTGGAAACAATGGTTATTTTGTGCTTTAAATTTCAAAAGAGTGATCAGTGCTTGCTTTAGAAATAGATCTAAATGTTCAATTTCATCAGATTCATAAAATTGGAACAAACGGGGTGGGTAGTATCATGGGGCATAAGTGTAGTGTATATTTTATGATTTCATTTTTTTGTTGGCCAAAAAATGATTCAGAAGCAGAGAGGATGCCACTGATGAGATAAGATAATTTACCCTGTTGTCTGATTCAAACCTTTGCATTTTTGCCTTCCCCTATTCCCCTCCAAGATTTCTAAAATACTTTCTGTAAAATCTTTATTTCAGTCTCTTTTGTTTTTAAGCAACAGAGACTTAAGCCAGGAAGTAGGTGATAGATTGAGCTCAGCTAGCAGTCTCTTCCCTACTGCTCCCTGCTCTACTCTTTAGAGACGGTAGGAAGTGTGTAAAACCCAATAAATGAATCTGTAGCCACACGTACTGGGGGACTGGAAATGATATACAATCTCTGAATGTCTGAAATCAGGAGTGATCATATTGAAGGGGTGATAGCAGGACAAAATGTAAGTAGGACTCTTAAGGAGAGTCCAGCCAGAGAAGATGGGCACCCTCCATGCTCCATCATGATGGAATTGATGGAAACTGGGACCATTTGATAGGGAAATTTTAGGGACCTCATAAGGAGTAATCAGAATAGTTGACCCTTTTGCATCTCTCCCCTGAATTGTGTCCATCTTTAATAATACCAAAGGTAGCAAGACAGTTCAGTCCCTCGAATGGCAGTGATTGCTTGGAAAGTCAGGAATAGCCAAGCTGAGAAGAGCAGCCACCATGAAACTCCACCACCAGCCTGCTCCACTGTCATTAAAGAGTGCAGAATGCACACGCCAAACTTCTTCTCCTCGCTTCCAGCAGCTGGTGACAGTAGCCAGGGCTGAGAAGAGTAGAAGGGGCTCTCCCCTGAAAAATGTGTTCCCTATCAAGAATCACCAAAATACTTACTTTAGAACTAATTCTGAAAAAAGAATCCACAAATGCAATAAAGAGAAGAACTTTTACCTGTGGCAATTGTTAGTAGAACTATCACAATAGGAATTTTAGTATAATTAATGTCCTTAAAGAAACAGGAAAGAGTCTTGCTGATAAAATTCGAAGAGGAGGTTACAAAACAAGAACAGGTACTTCTGAAAAATACTCAGTGAGCGAGCTAGTGAATTATTGCATTGTTGTACAGGAAATGCCTCCTCTGAAAGGAAATACTTTGTTGTTCTAACACTGCAGGAGCCCTTCCTTTTTAAAACAACACAAGGAAAGCTTTGGGAGCCAAGGAGATCCAATTTCTATGTTGATAATACAGGTTTGGTTATATCTCACTGGACTTTTACAGAACATCTGGATGAACCACATGATTTATGGAAATAGTTGTGTATCCATATCCTATATCATTGATAAAGAAGACACAGCATCCCACAGGGCTGATTAGTTGTCTAAAGAACTTTGTGGTTTGCTAAAGGTTAGAAATCTTGGAGGGGAATAGGGAAAGGCAAAAATACAAAGGTTTGAATCAGACAACAGGATAAATTATCTTATCTCATCATCTTTTAATGAAGTATGAAAGATATCTTGCGTAATGGTAACAGATTTTGGAGAAACCCTAAGGAATATCATGATTTATTTTTAAAAAATCATACTTGACTTTAAAAGTTGTATGTAAAGGAGTAATTTTATTTTATTTTTTTTACTTTTTTTGTTTTAGCATGGTTAGTCATGCTTAAAAATGTTTTTACTTATTTCCATATATTTCGATAACAATTGACTTAAAAGCCTCAATAGATAGTTGAATAAGATAATGGGCACAATTCAATAGTTAAGTGAATATAGCTCACATAAGAGAGGAAGAATGATAGACATAGGGTAACTCAAATAGTAGGCCTTTCTCTATCCCTAGAGGGAAACTTCTAGTAATACATAATAGCAAGTGGGAGATTCGGCCCTACCAGCTCTCCTGAGTGGTCTGTCCATTTGGGAGTTCCATTTCCTCTCAGTTCCTCTGGGCCTCAGAGTTTCCTCTTTTCCACCAACGCCTCTTTCTTTGAGTCTTCCTTGCAAATCTTCATACCTTTCCCTCAGGAAAGGGTCTCACCCTCTGGACCCTTCTCTCCTCCCTGCCAGTCTGGGAGAAATAGAACAAAGGGTGGTCTCTTCTCCAAGTGAATTCTCTGATCCCCTTATCCAACCCTCCCACATTCTTGTTTGAGTCTCAGTTGCAACAAGTTAAGCCCCATATTCCCGCACGTAACTCCTCTTAACTCACTTCCCCAAAATCCACGTCAGTAAAAGGGGATGGACCTGGATGCTGGAGCCGTGCCCTGATACTCTCCCTAAAAAGCAAGAAAGCCTTGCGGCGCTCCGTGATTGGGTTAGTTTTCATGCATAAGATTGTAAGCCCATAGTCCCCAGCCAATGGGGAAATGGGTGAGGTAACAGAGGGAGGGAAATGGGATATTGCGTCAGGGTACCTATATAATCTTTATTCCCTCGCTAACCGCGCGCACTTACCCTTCTTCCATTAGTCTGGGTGTGTGCCCTTTCTCATGAGAAAGAAATAAATTACTGCTGCCTCTGGTTTAATTTTCTGTCTTCAAAACTTTCATTTTAAGTAAGTGGTTGCCGTGCCACTCAAAGTCTCATCCAGGATGGGAGTAATACATGGGACTTCTCTGAAGCCCACTGTGGCCTGTAATGCCAAAGGCCCATGGATGGGTTGGGGGGGTGGCGGGCAGGGAAAGCTACAGTGTTGTCTGTCTCCTGATCTTGTTGGGCCTTTTCAGAACTGGATTGCCTTTTAACACTCTCTCCACAGGAAGCCTCAGCTCTAAGTGTTGTGCCATGAATCTGACTTCTTTACCATCCACATCTGTTTCTTCTGTTTCCCTACCAACTGCTCCCTCCTTGCCCACTTAGATTTGCGGGATGGTGGTATCCTGTAAAATCAGCGAGGTTATTTCAGTTTAGTTTAAGTCTCAGGGAGAAACCTGGTAAGGTGAGCCCAGAAGCAAAGTGAGGAAGGGCAGTCAACAAGTTACAGAATGCCAGAAGGAGATGGTGTCCCTGGTTCCCAAATTTCAGGCAGCGGGACGTGGGAGAACTTTCCAAGCCTAAAGTGTCTGTGCAAGATAGAAGACAATGATTTCCTAAGGTCAGATAGCTACAGTGTGGTTGGGAACTGGAATTAAGCTTTAAAAAGTAGTACCTAAATGTTGGATTAGTGTACTTATCCTTGGTGAGGAATCTGTTTAACTCTTGATTCATATATTACTTAAGGTTAACATATAAGAAATAGGCTCTGCTTGGTTATTGTTAACTTTTTTAAAAAAATTAAAATTGCCTTTTATTAACAATAACAGTAACAGCAATGAAAGCAGAAGATCTGATGGGAGAAAACTTGGGCTTTGAAATTAAATATCACTGGAATTTGAAACCTCATTCTACCACTTCTTAGCTGGGTCATCTTGGTCAGGTCGCTTAATTACTTTGCTTTTCAGCCTCCTTATTTGTAAAATTGGGAAAATGACTTAGTATGCAATCAATAAAGACTTTTGTATAAATGAGTATTGCTTCAGTTTCTTGGTTACACACAGCAAGGGGGTTAGATTTACCCTCGAGTCCTCTTTCCCTGATTGGCACCTACCTTTCAAACAAATACCATACCTGAGAGTTAAGAATTAACACATGATTTTGATTCCTGAATCATTATATAGATGCTTTACCTTACTTTTTCTAGTACATTATAGAATAGCCAAAAGTTAATACCTAAAATTACTGAAACTCACTAGGCTGGTCTCACCGTTGTTTGTGGTTATCCCAACTAGGCACCCTTGTGTATACCCGCTGTTGTGATGGCAACCACTCCACCCTGCCTGGTTCATCTATTAAAACCCTAAACTCCTCAAATTTGGGGAGACAGATTTTAGGTCATTAGGCCATTTGATCTCCTTGCTATGATCTGGTAATAAACTCTTCTTTCTTCGAAACCCTGATTCCCAGGAATTGGTCATTTGAATCCTATCCTATCAGGCAAGAACCCTGCTTTTGTTCTGTAGCAATACCAGGTTTATAGGTGTAGAATTCACCAAGCAACAACCAACTTCTTGATACCTAATCTTCCAAATGCAATGCATTTTAGCAACAGCAAATTCACAGCTCACAGTTGCAGAACTTTAATTTAGCCCTTGGTAGCCCCCTCTCCTTTCCACCATTGTGTAAATGCTAAAGACCTTGTATTGGGTAACAGAATTAGTAAGAGCCTAAAGTCAAGTCTTTAAAATCCCCAAATAAGAGGAGCATTGGGCAGCTTCTGCAGGAAAGAAAGCCCTTTTTTCTCTCAATTAGCCAGGAAGTTCAGACAAAACCATCAGGATTCTGCCTGAATGACAAAGGTAATTGAAGTAGCACAGACATGTCACAAGAAGACAGATGCTTCTTTGAGAATAAAATTTAAGAAGTACTTTATTTTATTTTATTTTTTTTTAAAGATTTATTTATTATTATTTTATTTATTTATCCCCCCCTTGCTGCTTGTGTTGCTGTGTCCATTCGCTGCGTGTCTTCTCTGTGTCTGCTTATCTCCCCCTTGCTGTGAGGTCTTGCCGCATCAGCCCACGGCGCCGCGCGAACCGGCCTGCCCTCACAAGGAGGCCCTGGGAAGCAAACCCCTCACAAGGAGGCCCTGGGAAGCAAACCCATGGCCTCTCATATGGTAAACGGGTGCTCTGTCCATTGCGCCACACCCGCTTCCTGCTGTGAGGTTGCTGCATCAGCCCACTGCACCGCTCAGGCCGGCGTGCCCTCACAAGGAGACCTCGGGAAGCGAACCCGGGCCTCCCATATGGTAAACGGGGGCTCTATCCACTGAGCCACACCCGCTTCCCAAGAAGTACTTTAAAAGATCATTTAGAGAGGTGCAGCTTCAGGCATATCAAAACTCAGTTTCGTAAGGGACAGCTTGGGTGTGAAGAATTCACTCTAGAAGTGTTCCAGAAGTGAAAAGTTGGGGAGATTCAGGCTATCCCATTCCACTTGACTCCCATTTCCCAGAGCTCAGCCTACCCCGCCCCCCACACATGGAGGTGAAGTGGGGTCTGCAAGGCACTGGTGATATTCGTCTCCATGCTCAGCTGAGTTGGCTTAGGAGCAGGTCGACTGTAGTTTTAATAAAAGATAAAGTAGATGGCTACATTTCAATCAATTTATCGCTTTGTCCTATCCTATTCTTGTTGATATTAATATCTGCAGCCAGAGATAAGGGTCCTTCAATACATTTTAGAGCATTTCACTGTTTTGTGGAATCAAAATATAGCATAGAGGGCTGGGGGTGCAAAGAACAGAAAATGACTCTGGGTAGTTTAAGTGGAAAAGGAAGTTATCTGAAGACTACCGGCCAGTTCATAGGATTTAAGGAAGAATTGAAAATCAATCAGAGACAGTTCCAAGGATCCATTAGCAGAGGCATTTGGTCAGTGTCCTTCAGACACTGATATAAAAATGGCTTAGCGCCACCTCCTTTCCTATGGTGTGCTGCTCCTGGAAGATGGAGTCTGAGTGTCCTGAGTGTCCAGTGGGGAGGGGAAGGGCGTGGGATACTGCAATTGACCTAACCAAAAGGATTGATCAGTTTTTCAAAGGAAAGGCAGAACACTTATTTAAAAAACATTGGAAGTGCGCTGGGCAGGCAAAACCTGTCCTTATAAGTCATATCACACTGGCGGGTAATGATTTTACCTGGAGTAAAGCTTTCCCAATAAATCGGTTGCTAATGATGAGTGAATAGAGTTGCAGCTGGCTGTCACGTCACTGTTACTAGAGCTCGACAATGGCAGTCCACTTGGGCACAGTGATTTTAGGAAGAGAAAAAAGGAGGAAAGAGCATGGAAGAAGGAGGAGGGGCACAAAGAGTGGAGGAAGGAGAGGAAGCCAGGTGGATCTCACGGCTGCCCTAACCCGATCAGGGCCCGGGGGCAGAATCCCTTCTGTCCTTACCTTTCCTGCGCTCTCATTATGCCAGGCAGAGGCTGCAAGCCCAAGCACATCAGGTCCACGGCCGGAAGGAGAACCTTTCTTCTCCATCAGCACTGTCCCAACAGAAGTGCAATGTCAGTGTCGTGTCCATGTTGTTGTAATAAACCAAACGCAGATCAAAATCGAAAGTAAAGCAGGCTCTTAGGTGACTTTAATTTAAATGTTCAATGCAATTTATTTGCTCGCTTAATTGCAGCTTCTGATACATCTAATGCACAATAACCAGGTCAGGACATACAGTACATTGAAAGGCGGGGAATAGCAAAGTCTTTAAAATCCATCAGCCTGCGAGCAGCTGGATCACAGGTGAATACCTTATAATGAGGGAACTTGGGAGGCAGGTCTCACAATGCAGCGCCAGTGGCGGATCTGAAGCCTTCGGTGGTGGGAGGCACTGGTCTGACTGCAGAGTGTCGGAGCTAATGGCAGCACGTTTCTTCGCATCACAGCACAGGCTTTGCAGCCCGGAGCCAGAGTCCTGAGTAGATGTGCCTCGACCCTGAGGCTCACTCGAGCAGAATTTTCCCTGGGTTTTTATAAGAAGTGCCAGCCTGAAGTGGAATTAAGCCAGTCCTTATCATTTCTTCCCACAAATGTCTGGCTATCACTTATTACAAAAACAAGTTTTTACATTCTGTTTGAGGTCAAAACATGTTCACAAGTTTTTGGGATTCATGATGGTTAATAACATTACAATACACAACAGCCAGCCATGTAAATAATTTTAAAAATTTCTAGTAAGGCACTCTAAAAAATAAACGTTAACCGGTGAAATGAATTTTAATGAGATAATTTAATTTAATATATCTCAAGTGTTATCTGTTCAACATATAATCAATATAAAATGATTCATGAGCTACTTTACATTTTTATACTAGATCTTTGAAATATATATATTTTATATTTCTAGCACATTGCAACTCAGACTAGGATAGCAGCTAACATATTGGACAAGAAAGGTGTAGAAGATTCCATCTTCTAATCATTTGGTTGTTTCTGTGGCCGGAGATGGTCCTGGGCAAAACCATGCCATAGGGGGTGGGGGTGGGGACGAGGATCATATGTTGAGGTGGGGGCAGAGGTTGTCTGAGGAGAAGAGGTCAAGAAGACATTCCTTGAATGCCTGTTACCTGTGTGTTATCTCACAACCACCCTACAAGATCAGCATTACTTTCCCATTTTGCAGATAAGGAAGCAAAATTTTGGGGGACATTAACTGGCTTTGTCCTGGCCACTCAGGTGGCAAATGGGAAACCCATCAGCATCTGGAGCCTGTTCGTCCCACCAGGAACAGGAAGATTGGTATTTTGGTGACCTTCTACCCTTCAGAGGTGTTTATTGTGCTCACAGTTTCTGGCTTAAATAGAGGGATCTGATTGATGGATACTCACTGAAGTGTTTTTGACCTGGTAGTGAGCTCCCCATTCCAAAGCAGAGCTGCTTGAGAAAGGAATTCTCTTACTACTGTTAGTTTTTTTTTTTTTTTTTTTTTTTTTAATACTCTCGAGCATCTAGCAGACCCATAATGCATATTTTTAAATTGAATTCAGTGACCCCTCTCAGTTCCATTTCCTGTGTGTGTGTGTGTGTGTTTGTGTATGTGACATTTCACCAACTCAGAAATGTCAGTGCCCACCTTTGGCAGCATTTCAGATGGAGGGAAAGTCTATATAGGAGCAATTAATGTTGTACATTCTGGAGTCTAAGGGGACACCCTCATATCTGTCTACCTACTCCATTGACTTAGGGATGGAGCTCTCCTCTGGAAGGCACGACCCTAAGCTTTCCTTCCTAGGCAAATAATGCAATGCAAAGAATTTTTAAAAACATGTAACAGACACAAACATTTTTCATTTGTAGTAGAAAAGCCTGGCATATACGCTTTTTCTATAGCAATTAGACTTCTTACTTGTTCACTTCAAGCTCTAGTAATATCTTAATATAATTCCTGATGTTTCATTTCGTTGTATAGATGCAAGATAAAGCATTGATACTCACTTTGCATTTGGGAGGAAGTTGGTAATACAGAATTTAGAGCTTAGGAAGACATAGAAAAATAATTCATCCTTGCATGATTTATCCCCAAAGTTCATTATAACAAAATGCTCCTGGTAATTTCAAGTTCATTTAAATACCTGCCATTCTAAGAAAGGACAATTTGGGCAAATAAGTGCTCATTAAAATTTACTTAGAGGGACTATTTTCCAATAGGGTGTTTAATTATTTAAGAAGAAAATGGAAGTCTATGCAAAAATGCAGATGCTCATTCTAACATGGCGTTTCAGATAAATTACATTTGGATAAAGATGAACATGCTTGGGTTTTGAAGGTTGATTGATTCTAGCAGGGTACCATAGATGTATAATTATAAACCAAGTTGCTAAAAATAAGGATTATCCATAAGAAACACAGAAACATGCTAAGAAAAAAAATGTTGCATGCTAGTCTGTCTGTTCCCTTTGGAACCGAGCTTCTGGGGCTCCATGTGCATCTGCTGTAAACCTGTGGGTGGTTAAGTCAGCGGTCCCCAGGGGGCCAGATAGACAATATCAAGGGTGAGGATGGAATAATAGGCACTCAACAGAGTACAGAGCATGCCTCAGGGTACTACATTCCATTTTATTTAAGGCAAAAGGAATATGACTTGGGCTGGATATGGCAAGCAGTTCACCAGAGTGCAGCCATGGAATTTACAAAATTACACATCCCTCTTAAGGGTTGCTTTCTCTTAAGGGTTCCTTTAAAGCTTCCTCTTAGAGAGAAATCAAGCCAAAGTTGTGGATCCTTTTTCACAAGCCTCATAGCAACTTCACAAGATTCTTCCCCATCCTACCCCTTTCTGAAACAAAGCCTTCTGTTTGGACAACCTGGACCATTTCACTTTATTTCCATCTCCCCCCAGTGCCCATTCAAAGAGCCCCTTTTTCTGCCTCTATATCTTCCCCCATGTGGCATCCTCTGCAAACAGTTGCCATGGTAACTCTTTCCTGGATTTCTAACAGCTCCTGGAATTCAACCTGTTTCACAAACCCTCTCTTCACTTATCAGGAGGCAGGAGGCACATCTACACTGCCTGCCAATTCAGCTCTAGCTCCATTCTCACTTCCCAGCTCCCATGAAACATCCTGCTGAGCCAGGAGAGAGAATGCACACAGCACAGGTAGGGACAACACTGTGTGACCGCCCACAGCTTTGGGACCTGGGTCAAGGAAGCACTTTAACTGCTTCCAG
Source organism: Cabassous unicinctus (assembly GCA_029593785.1). Classification (NCBI taxonomy): domain Eukaryota; kingdom Metazoa; phylum Chordata; class Mammalia; order Cingulata; family Chlamyphoridae; genus Cabassous; species Cabassous unicinctus. The sequence continues at coordinate 20,605 of JAQZBX010039683.1, forward strand.
CCTCAATTTCATCATTCATGAAAAGGGCACAAAATATTTTATAGGGAAATTTTATAATGCAATGAGATAATATATAGGAAAATTCGAGCAAGTTTTTGATTCAGCAAACATCAATTAAGCAGCATCCTATTATTAGATCCTGCACAAGATGATCTTTGTTCACAATGTTGCTCACAGTCTGTCTAGAATGTTGTTGACAATGAATTTGTGTTAACTAAGAATCACCATGGCAAACACACACACATGCGCACACACACACATGTACACACATGCGCGCGCACACGTGCACACACATACACGCATGCACACACGTGCACACACACACTTCAATCCAGAGATTTTCTAAGAATATGTCTTATTTTTTAGGACATTCAGATAGCTGGCTGGGTGTTTAGGAAAGAAAATATGGGGTTGGGGATATTCTGCACAGGGATATGGTGAGAGTATAACTGGTATCGTCTAGCTGTGGGTGATTTAAACAGAAATTTCCCTACATCCTCAACCCTGTATACTTCAAATTGACTTAAATAAAGAGTAGTAAGCTTAATCATCAATAGAGGTCAGAAATGAAGAAAGCATACATCATTTCTCCAAAAAAAGAATTACTATCATTATACAATACATGGAAAAAAAAAACAGGGCTTCTAGTTGTGACCCTTTAAAATCCATACCATATTTGTAAAGATCAAGTCCTATGTGTTAGGACAAAAGTGAAGTAGATCCAGTTTAATAAAACCTAAAAATGGGCCTCACCAGGAGCAAGGTGATCTCATTGATATTTTAACTGCCACCCAGGACCAAAGCAACAATCTTTTTTATAGGAAGCTAACACAATACATAGTCTCTACAATATGTCTCTAACATATGTTTAGCATATGATAAAAAATTTCCAGACATGACAAGAAACAAGAAAACGTGTCCAGTAACCAATAGATAATGTAGCCAATAGAAACTGACCTAGAGGTCATCCAGAGAAAAGGACTTCAAATAACTGGAAAATATATTAAATAAAAGAGAAGAAATTATGATAAAAACATGTAAATACAGAATAAAGAGAGAATTGTCATCTATATAAAGAATCCAATAAAAGTTCTACAAGTAACAAAATAGAGTATGTGAAATAAAGAACTCATAGAATGGCTTTACCTGTAGAATGGATACAACAGAGGAGAGAATTAGTAAACTTGAGGAAAGACCAGAGCAAAAGTCAGTACACATGAGGCATGTAGAAAAAAAGATGAGTAAAAGAGGAAACACGGGACATTGTCACAAAGTCCTGTTTATGTGTAATTGGAATTCTAAGAAGAACGAAAAAAATGGACAGAAATTATATTTGAATAACAGCTAAAACTTTTCTAAATCTGATGACAGATATTACTCCATAGATCAAGAACCTCAATTAACACCAGCCAGATTAACTAAAAGGAAAACCACAACCAGGCACATCACATTCAAATTGTTGAACATCAAAGAAAATGTGGAAATTGTTACAGCAGCCAGAGAAAAAAGAAAAATTACCTTCAAGGTAAAAGGAATAAAAATTTTGGCTTCTTAAAAATTATAGAAACAATAAGAAATTGAATGGATTCCTTAAAGTGCTTAGAGGGGAAAAAAATCCTAAAAACTCAAGTGCCATTTCCAGAAAGTCTTTTCCAAAGTAAAGGTCAAATAAAGACATTTTCAGTCAAACACAATCTCAGAGAATTTATCACCAGCAGATCAACCTGCTCTGTAAGAAATATTAGAGGAAATTCCTCATGCTAAAGGAAAGAATCTCAGAAAGAAGCAAAGACATGCAAGAAGGAATAAACAGCTAAAAACATTTAAATAGAGAAAACATTGTTGACTGTTTAAAGAAACATGAATAACAATGCAATGTAGGAGTAAAATTGATAACAATAACAAAAAAGGCATATAGGGAAAATGGAATTAAACTTTGGTAGTTTCTTCAATAATTCTAGATATGGTAGAAGTAACAATTTAAGGTATATTGCATTGTTAAGAATATATTTTGTAATTTCTAGAGTAAATACAAAACATAATAAAAGATAGATTAAAAAAAGGATATAAAATGAAGTAAAAATTTTTTATAAGAAATACAAAAGAAGTCAGGAAAGGAGAATTAAAGGAGCAAAGAATGGATTCCCTCGCACCCCCCACCCCCACACCATCACTGTTTTCTCTCTTCTTCTGGGATTCTTATTGTAGGTTTATTAGACTATTTGATATTGTCCCACAACTCTTGAGCATCCTGTTCTTTTTTCCCCACTCTTTTTTACCTTGTGTTTCCATTTGATTAATTCATCTTCAATACCACTAATTAGTTCCTCAGTTGTGCTAAGTTCTCTTATGAGCCTATCAAAGACTTTCTTCATTTTTTTCCCTAGCATTGGTATTTGACTCTCTCTTTTTTTTTTCTTTTTTTTTTTTTTTT
>JAQZBX010039684.1:0-22954 GCA_029593785.1 Cabassous unicinctus
CAAAATATTTTCACCACTAGACAGAACATCTTGACAGATGCTTAATAAAAGGGCAGAAACTTTGAATAATACAGTAATGGACTATTAAAAAATATTACACCCAAAAGCAGCATGATATATATTCTTCTCAAGTGCTCATGGATCATTCTCCAGGATAAACCATATGCTATGATATAGAAAATTCTCATCAAATTTAGAAAGATTGAAAATATACAAAACACTTTCTCAATGGACAAAGGACTGAATGTAGAAATCAATAAAGGATGGAGAATTGGAATAGGTACAAATATATGTAAGTTAGGCAACATAATCTAAAGCACTCAGGGGGTCAAGGAGGAGATTGCCAGAAAATAAAAAGTACCTCTAAGCAAATGAAAATGAGAAAAAACATCAAAATGTATGTAATGCAGCTAAATCATTGCTGAGAGGGAAATTTACAGCCATAAATGCCTACATTAAAAAGGAAGAAAGAGTTAAAGTCAAAGTCCTAATTGCTCATCTGGAGGAAATAGAAAAGAACAACAAACTAATCCCAAAATAAGCAGAAGTAAGGAAATAATGATTAGAGCAGAATTAAATGAAATTGAGAATTAAAAGAAAAAACATTAGAAAGAATTAGCAAATAAAAAAGGCGTCTTTTTGAGAAGAGGTTTGTAAAATTGACAAATTTTAGCTAGACTAACAAAGAAAAAAAGAGAAAAGATGCAAATAAATAAAATCAGAAATGAAAGAGGGAATATCACCACTGACCTCCCAGAAATGAAGAGTATTATAAGAGGTTACTTTGAAAAATTGTATGCCAAAAAGATGGATGATTTAGATAAAATGGATGAATTTTTAGAAAGAAGAAACCTACATTGAAAAAAGAAGGAATAGAAGAAATCAACAGACAACTCACAAGTAGTAAGATTGAACTAGTCATGAAAAATTTCCAAACCAAGAAAATCCCAGGAACAGATGTCTTCACAGGTGAATTCTACCTATCATTCCAGAAAAAACTAATACAAATCCTACTCAAACTTTTCCAAAAAACTAAAGATGAGAGACCATTAACTATTTCATTGTATTATGCCATCATCACCCTAATAACAAAGCCATGGAATGATGCTACAAGAAAAAAAATTAGAGACCAGTCTCTCCAATGAACTTAGACGCAAAATCCTCAATAAAAGACTTGCAAATTGAATCCAACACATCAATCGAACTATACATCATGATATGGGGGTTTCACCCCAGGTATGCAAGGATGGTTCAGCATAAGAAACCAATTAATTTAATTAAACACATTAAAAGATCAAAGGAAAAAAATCACATAATCATCTATCAATGCAGAAAAGGCATTCAACAAAATACTTTCTTTCATGATAAAAATGACACTTAAAAAGATAAGAATAGAAGGAAATTTCCTCAACATTTCAACATGATAAAGGTTACATATGAAAAACCCACAACAAACATTATACCCAAGGATGAATTGTAAAGGCTTTCCCTCTATGATCTGGAATGAAACAAGGATGCCCCCTGTCACCACTCTTATATAACATTGTATTAAAAGTATGTGCTTCAGTCCTAATCATTAGTGATGTATATACCCAGAAGAACTGAGAACAAATGCACAAACATCTGCACATCAATGTTTATAGCAGCATTATTCATGATTGCCAAAAGCTGGAAACAACCCAGGTGTCCATCAACTGATGAATGGATAAGCAAACTGGTGTATACACATGATGGAATACTATTCAGCAGTAAAAAGAAATGAAGTCATGAAGCATATGACAACATGGATGAATCTGGAAGACATTATGTTGAGTGAAACAAGCCAGACACAAAAGGACAGATACTGTATGATTGTGCTCTTAGGAACTAAATATATTGTGTAAACTCATGGAGTTAATAATTAGAATATAGGTCACTAGAAAATAGAAGGAGGGTAGAGAATGGAAAACTGAAGGTTTATCAGTGAAGAATTGGTAAAAAAAAAAAAAGATTTTTGTAAATCTTTGGATGTGAATAAAAAGGTTGAATGAACATCATTCAACTAGCTGTAGTTGAACTAGCTGTACTATTGTATGGGTATGACAGTGGTTGAAAGGGAAAGTCTAAAGTCATGTATATTACTAGAAAGAAAGCTGAAAACTGTGGCATGAGATCTTATAAGATAGTAAAACCTCAGGTAAAACACAAATTTGGGTGATACTGCAAATATAAGATAGTTTTACCAAAATATAATACAAATTTACTAGAGCAAGGGGAAAAGAATAGCAGCTATGTACAACAGGGAAATCGTAGAGAGATTGATATGTGATGAGTTTTTTTTGTTTTTTGTTTATTATTATTATTGGAATAATGAAAATGCTCTAAGAGTGACTGAACTGAAGAATGCACAAATATGTGATTACACTGAATACCACTGATTGTACACTTTGGATGGCTAAAGCTTTATTAATATGTATCAATAAAATTGATTTGTTAAAAAAAAATACATGTTCCAGCACTTAGGCAAGACAAAGAAATAAAAGCCATCCAAACTGGAAAGGATGGAATAAAACTTTCACTATTTTCAGATGACAGGATCCTGTATGTAGAAATTCCCAAGAAAAGTCTACAACAAAGCAGCTAGAGCTGATAAATGTGTTCAGGAAAGTGGCAGGATATAAGATCAATACACAAAAATCAGTAGTGTTTCTATACATTAATAATTTGTATTCTGAAGAAGAAATTGAGAAAAAATTCCATTTACAAAAAGCAACTAAAATAATCAATTATATAGGAATAAATAAACTAAGGATGAAAAGGACTTGTACACAGGAAACTATACAGCATTGTTAAAGGAAATCAAAGAAGCAGCAAATAAATGGAAAAGTATTGCATGTTCATGGATTGGAAGACTAAATATCATTAAGATGTCAGTCGTACCCAAATTGATTTACAGATTCAATGTAATTCCAATAAAAGTTCTAACAGTATTTTTTACTGACTTGGAAAAGACACTTTTCAAATTTATTTGAAAAGATAAAGGCCTGGTATAGCCAAAACATATTGAGAAAGAAAAGCAAAACTAGAGGAATCATGCTGTCTGACATTAAAGCATACTACAAAGCTACAGTGATCAAAACTACATGGTATTGGCACAAGCATAGATATACTGACAAATGAAACCAAACTGAGAGTTCAGTTATAGACACATGGCTATTTGAGCAAATGATATTTGATAACTACACCAAGCCCAGACAACTGCAACAGAATAATCTCTTCAACCAATGGTGTTTGGAGAACTGGATATCCACATTCAAAAGAATGAAAGAGGATTACTGCCTCATGACCATTAGAAAAAGTGGATCAAAGACCTAAATATAAGAGTCAAGAACATAAAGTTCATAGAAAATAATGTAGGGAAGCATCTACAAGATCTTGTAATAGGGAATGGTTTCATAAACTTTACACCCAAAGCATGACCAATGAAAGAAAAAATAGATAAACGGACATCCTCAAATTTAAAAATTTTGTGCTTCAAAATGGTTTGTCAAGAAAGTGAAAAGACTGCCTACTTAATGGGATAAAATATTTGTGAAACACCTATCTGATCAGGGTTTAATATCCAGCATATATAATGAAAGGCCAAATACAAAGACAATCCATTTAAAAGATGGGCAAGAGATTTGAACAGACAATTTTCCAAAAAGGAGCTACAAATGGCAAAGAAGCACATGACAAGATGCTCAACACCACTAGTTATTAGGGAAATGAAAATCAAAACTGCAATGAAATATCATCCTACATATATTAGACTGGCTACTGTTACAATAACAGAAAACTACATCTGTTAGAGAGCATGTTGAGTAATAGGAACCCTCCTTCACTGCTTATGGGAATGTAGAATGGTGCAGCCACTGTGGAGGATGGTTTGGTGGTTCTTTAGGAAGCTAAATATAGAATTGCCATATGATGCAGCAATTCCACTACTAAGAATATACCTTGAATAAATGAAAACATCCATGTAAGCAGATATGTGTTCAATAATGTCCACCACAGCATTATTCACAATTGCCAAAAATTGGAAGCAACCTAAGTGTCCATCAATGGATGAATGGACAAACAAAATGTGCTACACATATACATTGAAATATTACTCAGCTGTAAGAAGGAAATATTGACACATGCAATGAATCTTGAAGCCCTTATGTTGAGTGAAGTAAGCCAGTTACTAAATGACAAATATTGCATGATCTTACTGGTGTGAACTAAGGATTTTGAGCAGACACACAGAGGTAGACTCTGAAAGATAAGCTAGCAGGAAGGAGTAGAGAGTATTAAACCTATGTTCATTCTGTGCAGAATCTATTGTAAAGTGGATGGGGGAGTTTCAGCAGGGGATCACGGTGATGGTGGTGCAATGATGTGAATTTCATCAATCATGTGGGAATGTGAGTGTGAGCAGTGTTGGAGGGCTGGGTTGGGCTATCCATAGAAATGAGGAGAGATCTGGAAGAAGAAACAGGTGAAATCTGGGGTGGTAGAGGAGTGTGGTTGAGAATACAATTGTGGGAGTTTTCTTTTGACATGTATGACAGGGCAAGTTCACTGGTGCAAGGTGTTGGTGTTGGGGGCAGGCGTGGGGAAGTGTGCACTAGAGGCATTCCTCTATTGAATATGTATGTGTTCATGTGATCAGAGTGTATTATCTCAGTGGGTGGAGACCCACTCAATAATCAACTAAGTATTAATATCCCATCCTTTTGAGTCCAGCTACATTCTCTAATAGAGTGGCAGGCATCTCTAGAATACCTAGGCAGTGCCTAATAAAAGAAAGGAGACCAATACCCCAGGTCCACTATCTTAATGTTTGTACTTATCTACCTTATTCTTGTAAAATTGAAACTTAGCCTAATAATATCTATTACCTAAGAGTTACCTCCTGAAAACCTCCTTGTTACTCACGTGTGGCCTCTCTATAAGCCAAATTCAGCAAATTAATGTATGAACTTCCCCCTGGCATGGGACATGACTCCTGGAGATGTCCTTCCCTGGCACTGAAGGATTATTCCCAAGTCCAAACCAGCAATGCAATTGGAAAAGACCTTGATCAAAAGGAGGAAAAATTAAATACAAAAGAGTTTTATGGCTAAGAGATTTCAATGTGAATCTTGAGGTCATTCCAGACTTTATGCTTATGCACATCTCAGGTGGATCTTACTAACTGCCAGAGTAAACAAATCCTCAAATGTGGGTGGCTCCTGAGGGCTCTAGAGATATCTGGACACTATTGATAAGGCATACAACCCCATGAAATCATCACCCCATTGGTGGACCTTACCTTGGAATACATGATAACCTATTTCGCCAATGTTAAAGAGGTTGAATCATTTATAATTTCCTGACAAATGATTCTTCTATTACTTTAATTTGAATCTATAATTAGCACTTTACCCGTGAAATATATGTCCCAGTGACTTAAACATTTGGCCTGTTCATATGCCAGTTGAGTCCTGTATCTCAGCAGATTTGCAGTCAACACCTACTCTATGGTTGATTGGATTCTTCCAGGACAATTAACAAAATGAGGATGATGGACAATCACCATCACAAAAAGCAGAGTATCTCCAACTACAGGGAAGACAGTTCTTTCCATCTGCTCCATAAGTTATAAGTCTCCTCTTAATCTGAAGCAGAACAGGCCTCACCATCTCAAAATCCTTACGACTCAGGAATAAACAAACATAAGGGTGGGAATGCAAACATGGACCAAATAAATCTTATTATTATTATAGTAATGGAAGTACTTGTATCATTGATATAAAATAGTGGTTACCAGAGTTTATAAGGGATAGGGAAGGAAGAATAGGTGGACCATAAGAACATGGGGCATTTTTGGGATATTAGAATTGTTCTGCATGATATATTTTGCAATAACAGATATAGGGCATTATACGTTTTGTCAAAACTTATAAAATTGTACTGGGCAAAGTGTACACCATAATGTAAACTCTAGACCATGGTTAGTAGCAATGTTTCAATATTTGTTCATCAATTATAGCAAATATAACACATTAATGAAAAATGATATTAATAGGGAAAAATGTGAGAAGGGAAAGTGTAGAGATATGGATTCCCCTATATATTTTATGTAACTTTTCTTTAATTTAAAACTTCTTTAAAATTAAATTTAAAAATTGATAGATATGATGGGAGAAAAACATTTCTGTATTAATAATGTGATACTTTAATACACCACTATCAAAAATGGTTGGAACATATAGACGGAAGATCAATAAGAAAAAAAACACTTAAATGTTATTCATGATACACTAAAACAACTAGATCTGATAGACATATACAGAAGACTTCACTCAACAGCAGCAAAATACATATTCTTCTCTAGTGTATGTGGATCGTCATCAGGATAGAGAATTTTAGGTCACAAAACAATTTCCAATGATTTCATAAATTTTGAAACCTTACAGTGTATCTTCTCTGACCATAAGAAAAGAGACTAGAAATTGATAACAGAAGAAGAATAGGAAATTTCAAAAATATGTGGAAATGAAGCAACATACTCTTTCTCTATCTTTTTGTTTTTTTAGAGATTTTGTGAGTTTTCAGAAAAAGCATGCATAAAATAAATTATTCCAATATGCCACCCTATTATTATTGCCTTGCATTAGTGTGGTACATTGATTAAAATTAATGAAAACACAGTTGTGTAATTGTACTGTTAACTATAGCCCATGGTCTAAGTTTGGGTTCACTGTTTGTGTAGTGAAGTTCAATTGATTTTTAAAAAAAATAAATATTCTACTACCATATTTACAACCTAACAGTTCCTCTTCTAACCACATTTAGATGTATATTTCGGTGTTGTTAATTATGTTCACAACATATTGTGCTGCCATCACCATCATCTATTATGAAAATATTTCCATTTTTCCAAAAGGCAACTCTTTATATTTTAAGTCTTAACTCCCTATTTTCTATCCCTACTCTATCTCATGGTAACCTATTGTTTTAGTTTGCTAAAGGCTGACAATCAGTATTTATTAACCCAGAAGCTTTCAATTCCAGGGTTAAGAAAAATGGTCAAATCAAGGCAACAGGGTAGGTCTCCTCCTGAAAACTGGCTAAGGGCACTCCTGGACTCCTCAGTCACAGTCTGTCAGACTCTGCCTTCTTCTCTTGCTTCACTGCTCTCAAGTTCTAGCTGCTCTTCCTGTGGCTTTCTCTCTCAATTTCAATGGATTACTCTCTGAGGTCTTGTAGCCTTTTCTTTCTAAGTGTTCCTGTTGATTTAAACTTCTGACTTCTGGGATTTCCTCTATCAGCTTCTGGGAGTATTTCTTTGCATCTTCAGCCTTTTTTCTATATATATTCATCCAAGTTATACAGGACTACAGTTAAGAGGACTAAGACCCATGTACCTTACTAAGGTAATCTAATTAAATGGCCCTTAATTCAAGTAATCAGAAATCCCCACCTATATTAGATACACAGGCAAAAGGATGGCTTAATTTAAGAACATAATTTTCTGGGATCCACAAAATAATCAAACTACAACATTCTACCCTCTGGAACACCAAATTATGTGTTCTTTCTATGTGCAAAATACATTCATTCTATTACAATATTTCAAAAGCCTTAAATCACTTCAGTAACAGTATTAACTACCAAGTCTCATGAAAATCAGTTATAAGTATGATCTGTTATGGGGCAAAATTCTCCTCCAGCTGTGGACCTGTGAAAGTGAGAAAGCAATTACCTGCTTCTAATATACAATGGAGGTACAGTCATAAAGTAAGAATTCCCATTTCCATAGGAAAAAATTGGAAGGAAAACAGGGGTCAAAGTACCCCCCCCCCAAAAAAAGTACCCACATTTCAAAAATGTGCAGGGCATACCATATTTTCAAAGGTTGAGAGTCATTTAAAGCACCATGTTTCCTTGTCATCTTTGGGTTCTAGCTGGGCAGCAGCCCTACCTTTTCCAAGGGCTTACCCAGTGATGACATTCTCAACCCCACCCTCAGCAAGCAACTGGGTGGTGGCTGAAATCCAGGTCTCATTCTCCAAGAACAACTGGGTTGATGAGCAAATTCTCTACAATTTCCAGGTCTCAGGTTTAATCCTTTTAGGACATTTGGGTGGTAGCCATACTATCCTCAATCCCTAGGAAATGTATTCCACACTTTCTGAAACCTGGGCTTTCAATCATATTCAGACAAAAAATATGTCTTTTAATCATGAATTATAAGAATTCCCTGATCTGACCTCCAGAATTCACACTCTATACCTCTCCACATAGCCGACAATGTTGTACTGATCATCTTGTAGTTTGTATTTCCTAGCTCTGCCTTAACAAAGTTAAAGAAACTGGGTGATTTTAAAAAGAAGAAATTCATTGTTTCACTCTTATGGATACTGGATGTCTGAAATCAAATTGCCAGCAAAGCCATGCTCTCCTAACAGCTCTAGGAGAGGATCCTTCCTTGCCACTTCCTAGATTCTGGTGGTAACTGGCTATTTGCTGTACCTTGGCTTGTGACAGCATAAATCCAATCTCTGCCTCTTTTTACATAGTGTTCTCCCTTGTGACTCATTGTATATCTTAATGTCCTTGTAATTAAAAGGACAATGGTCACATTGAATTAGCTTCCATACTGAACCATTTTGGCTTTCTCTTAAATTACCTTTACAATGGCTCTATTTTATAATAATATCACATTAAAAGGACTACAGGTTAGGACTCTAATAATTAATTTTTTTGTGGCCCAATTCAACCCACAAGGCTATTTTTCAAGAACTTTTACCTGAGGACTTACCTTACAGTTAGAGGTTTCCCACAAATCCTCCCTAGCTCATTTCCTTACTATTCACTAGATCTTGATTCCTATATCACCTTCTCAGTCAGTCCTTTCTTAGTTGAAATTTTAATTCCATACATTCCATCCCTTCTTCCTGTTATTTTATTCTCCGTGGCAGTTGCCAGTGTCTAAAATAACATATAATTCTATGCATAATTTCTATCTTCCCCTGAAGAAAGTGATTTACTGGAACTGCGAGTTTGTCCGTATCTAGCCATACTTGCAGCAATTAGCACTTTCTCACAAATTTAGTCACCTAGTAAATATCTCTGGACCCAGTAAAGGAATGGAGGAGGTGAGACTCATTAGTGGGAGGGGAACATTTTGTGCACATCAACAAACATCTCCAATGACCACTTTGACAGCCAGAGGTTCACATCTAACCAAGGCCATGGCACTAGGAGAAGTTGCAGCAACAGTAGCAAATGTGCCAAGTTTCCAGAGAGTGAAAAGTGAGCAAGGGTTACAGGTGCAGGAGAGAAGGTATGCAGTGGGGTGGAAGGAGTGGCCCTTGCACTACACAGAGGAGTAGATGTTGAGAAATAGCAGAGCTCCTGCACTCTTCTTGGTGTTAGCTGTGATAAGCCTAACAATGAGTGATTTTTCTAGCTTTCCAATGCACCGTTTAGGTGCACTGTTTCTGAGGGCACTTTGCTCAGCACACTTATATAAATTGGATTTTAGCTACCTACACATGACCTCTGTCTATTTCTGAGGACCAGATTCTAAATCCCTGTGGAGTAAAGGGGAATCTTCCCTCTTCCTTTGTTCCTGAAATGACTAGACAAAGATGTTAATCCATTAGGTGGGGTTGATCAAGATGGCAGGGTAAGATGTTCTTGAATGCCTTTTTCCCACAGACTCTTTGAACAAAAAGCATAAATCATCAGATACATCTCCTCAAAACTCTAAAAAGCACTTAAAAGGTTGCCACAACTATGAGAGTCCTGAATAAAGAAAATACAGCATTAAAAATGTTAGGAAAAACTCATAGTTACCTTTGCTTATCCTTCCTCCATATTCATCTCAGTGCAATATGAATCCAATCTGTGCTTCCCTGGCCCTGTACCAGAGGTTACAAGTTGTTTTAGTCTCCTAGGCTGATTATAGCAGATACTATGAAATGGGTTGCCTTTAAACAATGGGGATTTATTAGCTAACAGTATGAGGCTTTGAAAATGTCCAAATCAAGCCATCATCTAGGTGATGCTTTCTCTCTGATGACCAGTTGATTGCAATCCTCAGCTCCTTTGCTACATAGCTAAGCACATGGCTGCATCTGCTGGTCTTTCCCTTCTCTTCTCAGTTCTGTGAATGTTAACTTCTTGCTCCCATTGAGCTCTCTTTCATCTTTAATTTTATAAAAGACTCCAGTAAGAGGATTAAGATCCATCTTGATTGAGGTGAGTCACACCCTAACTGAAGTAACCTTATCAAAAGGCCCTACTTCCAATGGGTTTATATCCACAAGAATGGGATATTTTAAGACCATATTTTCTGTTGTACATACATCTTCAAACCATCATACAAAGTAATCCCTATGTGTATATTAGGTTGCTACTACGTCCCTGCCAATATATTGGGTGGCAGCCTGAAAAAGGAAAATCCTTTTGGGCTTGTCCTACCAGAACTAACTCTGCAGGCAGAAGAAGATTGCTGACAACAAAAGCAGTGTAAGAAACAAGTTACAGGGGCTGGAGCAAAACAGTATGTGTTTCATATACTATAAAACATTCAGAAAGGGGTGATAGTCTATTTCTTCAGAAGTGGAAGGAATATTTGAATACCAATTAAGAGAGTAATTCCTAAGGCCATGAGCAAGCACAAGCCCAGGATAGAATATGGGCTTATAAAAGACAAAGTGGAATCTTTGTTACCGATTCTCCATGGGCAGAATATAATAAGAGGAGGGCTAAACATTGAAGGAGAGTACTAGCCAACACAGACCCAAATGGCAAAATCTCTGTTGCATTTGTTTTTTGTTAACTCTTGTCACTCAAGGTAATCATGGTCTCACCACTAACTGGATAAAAATTTAAGAACAACACACCTGCGGGACTATATCCCAGGGTTATCACTTTGAAACATTAAAATGTACAGTATACAACTAAAGATTATAATACAGAAAGAAACAAGAAATGATGACCTATCCATAGAAGCAAGATAAAAATTTAAAAGCCATCAATTAAGAAGACCAGATTTTAGACATACTAGATATACATTTATTTATTTATTTATTTTTAATTTTTTAGATATACATTTAAAATATGACTCTTAATAGGTTAAAGAAGATTTCACAAAAAGGAAAAGAGCTAAAGCATATCCAGAAAGCAATAGCTGAAAAATTTGAGAATATCAGAAGAGAGAAAATATATAAAGGAAACACATAGCAATACTTGAGTTGATGACCACAGATAACTGAAATGAAAATTCCATAGGTAAAATTTGATTTTTCTCTCCTCATGACAAATATAATTTACAAGCAATTCCATTACTCATAGAAAAATTTCAAGTATCTACCTAAAAGGACACAATTTTATTACTTATGAAATTCTTATTAGAAATGATTCAAAGTTATGTAAATATCATCAAAATTAGCATTAAATACTAAAAAAATAATCTTACCTAACCAAAACTATAAAAATGTTTTACAGCTCTGTTGAGAGAATTACAGTTTTAATAGTGAGTATATATATGTATTAAAGAGTTATAACAGGCTCATATTTGGGAAACACCATTTTGAAAAGCTAACAAATATCCAAAAATTAACTACCAATTCAGTACAATTATGTTTATTCAAAATTCTGAGAGGTATCATGATATTGGTTTCTAGGTTTCTACCTAGGCTCTTTAACACAAGAAACTAGGGATCCTTGGAGAACAGGTTGATTCCAGGGCTGTGGTAGGGGAAATGCAAGATGATCCTGGAGTCATGTGGTATCACAATGTAAATATGGGGAAAAAAGGACAAGAAAATATGGGGTATGTGCACATTTCTAAAGGGTACAAGAGTTCACTATAGCTAATGGGAGAATAATGTGAGCAACATAATAAATAACATGAAAATGATATATTGGATTATAACCTGGAGTTAATTAAATGTACATAAATTGATACTGATTTCATACTTATGTGAATGAAGAACTAAATGAACAAATAAATGGGACAAGAAAAAATGTTAGATCTTGTCATTAGTATTTGATATCCTATGTTATTGTCACCATACTGACAAAGACTGGAAGACTAATACTATGAAATGTTAGGAAATATGTTAAAAAAATGCAAATACTCACAATCTGCTGAGGAATATATAAGTTGGTATCTTCTTTATCTTCTGTGAATATGAATTTGCATCACAAATTCAGAGAAGAATTTGGTAATTTCTATCAAATTGAATTGTGAATACACAGCAATACACAATTTCATAATGTCATATGTCCATCAGTGCAGTATCATACAGAAGATTCTTACTTCCCCAAATATGCCCTGTGTTCCACCCATTCCTTCTTCCTTTTTCATTATTTTTTGTTGTCAATATAATGTTTAGTCTTTTTTGCTTTCTATTAATTTATATTTTTCAAAAAATATATTTAAGTATAACATTAATACATGAATATACATAAAATAAGTGTATAGTAAAAATTGTGAATTTACAAACATGCATATCATCATATGGGTACCACATACATTACCCCACCATCAACATAATGAATTATTCTGAAACACTTTTTACAAACTATGATATAGCATCTTCAAAATATTACTACTACCAATAACCCTTATTACATATGGCATATTTCCCCAAACCCATATGATTATTAACACTCTGTATTAGTATTAAACATTTATTATTGTTCATGAGAGAACATTCTCCTATTTTTCCTGTGAACCACATTCCATTTTCCACCACTGGATTCCCTGAGTTATATAGTCCCATGCTTTATAAAATCCATTCAAAGTGTAACTCAGTGGCTCTCATTTTCATCACAGAGTTGTGCTGTTATCATCTCAATCAATTTTAGAATGTTTTCAATACGCAAAAAAGAAAAAATGCCATCCCCACTTATACCCCTCTATGGTGGCCTTTTAGAAATGATATAATATCTTCTTTGCCACTGCTACAAAAATATAGCAATATTAGTGTTAACTGTTGTCCATATGTTACATTAGTTTTACTTTTCCCATGTATCACCATATTCTTAACACTTCATAAAAGAACATTCTTATATTTGTACTATTAACCACAATCTTCATCAACTGCCAAAATCATTATGCTATTCATACACTGGATTATTCTTGTTTCCTGTCAATTGACATTTACATCCACAGACTACCCCTTTTACCCACAATGCATTTTGTAAATCAACAATTTTAGTTATTCTCACTATATTGTTTTACCATCAAGTCCATTCATTTCCACACTTTTACAATAAACCTTATTAAAATTCTTCATACATAGATCATCAGCTCCATTCTCAGTCCACATTCTATTTCATAGAAACCCATAATCTAGCCTTTATCTATGTGAGTTTACTTATCATATATATTTCATATTAGTGAGACCATACAATATTTGTCCTTTTGTGTCTGGCTTATTTCACTCAACATAATATCCTAAAGGTTCATCCATGTTGTCATATGCATCCCCATTCCATTTCTTTTTGCAGGGAATACTGTTCCATTGAACATATATACCACATTTTGTTTGGCCATTCATCAGTTGATAGAGGGCTGGTTCTTCCCACATGGGAGGTCCTGGGTTCAGTTTCTGGAGACTTCTATAGAAGATGAGTGGACCCAATGAGCAGACAGAGCAAGTATACAATGAGTGGAAACAACAAGCAGACCAATGAAGGAGCCATCTCAGGGGTGTATATAATAAAATAAATATATAAATAATAAAAATAAAAAATAAATAGTATATTAGAGGTATATAAGAGCAAAATTTGTATTGATGGAGGACAGAATTAGTGAAATCAATGAGAGAACATCTGAAGTTGGAAAGACAGAACAGAAAAAGAAAATATTTGAACTGGGTCTCAGGGGATTTAATGATAATATATTCAATATACACATTATCCATGCTCCAGAAATGGAAGTTTACAGAAATGGGGCAGAAAGAATATCTAAGGAAATAATGACAAAACCTTCAAAATGATTATGAAAAAACATAAATATCAATATCCAAGAAAGACAACACACCAGAAAGAGAATAAATCTGAATAGACGAGGGTGAGATACTTGGAGAAGAATGGGGAATTGAAGACTATTCATAAGGATAATTTTAAGAGTAAGTAGTAAGATATGAGAACTGAAAGACAAAGGACAAAGTGGATGAATTAAGTAATGCTTTTAAAATTATTTAAAATTATTGTACTGAATTAAGTAATGCTTTTAAAATTATTGTACTGAATTCTCCAATCAAAAGACATAGATTGACAAAATGGACTAAAAAATGAGCCAACTACATGATGTCACCAGAGACTCATCTCAGATATAAGGGCACAACGAGGCTGAAATTCAAATGTTGGAAGAAGTCATTCCACACAGATAGTGATTTAAAAATGATCTGGTGTAGTAATACTAATATCAGACAAATTAGATTTTAAGTGCAAAATAGTTATAAGAGATGAAGAAGGTCATTATATATTAATATAAGTGGGAATTTATCAGGAAGAAATAACTATAATAAATATTTATACACCTAACCTGGGTGCTCCAAAATACATGAGGCACACACTGGCAAAACTGAGAGGGAAACAGATTTCTCCTCAATAATAGCTGGAGGCTTCCAACTACATCCACTCAGCATTGGATGGAACATCCTGGGAGAGTATAAATAAGGAAACAGAGAGCTTAATTAATATGATAAATGAACAAAACCTAACAGATATTTAAAGAGTATTACACCCCAAAACAACAGGATATAAATTCTTTACAAGTGCCCATAGATCATTCTTCAGGATAGACAATATGTTGGACACAAGAAAGGTTTCAATAATGTAAGAAGATTGATATTATACAAAGCAATTTCTCTGCTCATAATAAAATGATGCTGGAAATAAATAATGGATGGAAAAATGAAGCGTTAACTAATATATGGAGATTAAACAACCTGCTCTTAAAATAATAAGTGGGTCAAAGAAGAAACTGCAAGGTAAATAAGTAAATATCTTGAGATTAATGAAAATAATATGAGAACACAACATCAAAACCTATGAAATACAGCAATGACAGTGCTGAGAATGAAATTTATAACCATAAATTCTTACATTAAAAAAGAAAAAAGCTAAAGTAAAAAACTCAATTGCATACCTGGAGGAACTAGAAAAACAACAGCACACTAATTCCAAACCAATCTGAAGGACAGAAATAATGAATATCAGAGCAGAAATAAATGAAATTGAGAACAAAAACAACAACAAAAAAACAGTCAACAAAATGAAAAGTTGATTCTTATTTATTTTTGAGATTTTTATGTATTTTCCTTTCTTTTTTGTATCTTTTTTCTTCTTTTGGTTCACTTTATTTTTTCAGTTTATCACACACAGTCCTAAAGATTTAGAATAAGAAGAACCAAATTGTCTTAGAAGACACAACACCAAGCCAAACAAAAACAAAACTCTAAGCAATAGAAGGAAACTGCCCAAAGAATAAACACTTCAAGGTAAATAGATGGCTAGACATCAGCAAAAAAATTGCAAGTCATACTAAGAAACAGAAGATATGGCCCAGTCAAGTGAAGAAACTAAAAAGGAGGAGGAGACCCAGAGTTTGGAATAACTAATCAAGGTTTTCCTAACAAATATCCTTAATCAATCTGAAGAGATGAGGGTAGTGAAAAGGGATATTAAGAAGACATTGAGTGAATATACATAATAAATTGTAAACATCCATGAAAATTAACAGATCTTCTGGTAATGAAAAGCAAACAGGAGGATATTTAAAAATATACTACATTCACAGAACAGCAGATCTAAACAGGCCATGAAATGAATTAGCAAAATGGAAGATAAGACATCAAAATCACACAAATACAGAACAGATAAATGGAAAAAAATGATAAAATTCAGCAGAGACTCAGGAAATTCAATGACAGCACAAAATGCACAAAGATATATATTGTGAAAATTTCCCAACACTATGAGGGAAATGGAAGTACATGTACAGAAAGCACAGCATACTCCAAATGGAATAAACCCGAGCAAAGCTACTTTGAGACATATAATAATCAGATCATCAAATGCCAAACATAATGTGAGAATCCTGAATGCAGCAAGAGAAAAGAGATGCATCATATAAAGGTAGCTAAATAAGATTAAATGCTAATTTCTCAGCTGAAGTCTTGGAGGCAAGAAGGCAGTTATATGACATACTTAAGGTGCAGAAAGACAAAAACTGCCAAACAATAATTCTCAGATAAAGAGAAATTGAGAGAATTTGTCATCAAGTGTCCTGCCCTTCAAGAAATATTAAAGGGAGTTCTGCATGTTGAATGGAAAAGACAGGAGAGAAAGTCTTGGAGGAGAATATAGAAAGTAAGGGTAACTAAAAGGGAAAAGAGAAAAACAAAAATAAAATATGACATTTATAGTCCTAAACAGAAAGTGGCTGAAGTAAGTATGGCCTTTACAGTAATAACATTAAAAGTTAATGATTTAAAGTCCCCAATTAAGAGACAAAGATTGGCAGAATGGATATATGGGCCATCTATATGCTATCGACAAGAGACTCAACTTAGACCAAAGGGCAAAAATAGATAGCAAGTAAAATGTTGGAAAATGATTTTCCACACAAACAGCAACCAAAAAGATACAGGGTAATAGACCAATGTCTGACAAAATAGGCTAAATGGAAAACTGTTATAAGAGACAAAGGAGGTCACCATATATTAAGGAAAGGAACCCTCTACCAAGAAGAAAGAAAATCATAAATATCTATGTACCTAGCCAGGGTGTCCTATATATACAATGAAAACACTAGCAATACTGAGGTGAAAAATAGATGCCACTACATTAAAGTGGGAGACTATAATGCATCTGTCTCAGCTATAGATAAAACATCAAGACAGATTATCAATAAAGAAATATATATCTTGAATAATACAATAAATTAACTAGACCTAACAGATATATACAGAATATTGCAGCTCAAAACAGCATGATATACATACTTCTTGAGTGCCCCTGGGACAGTCTCCAGAATAGACCACATGTTAGGTCATAAAAAAAGTCTTAGTAAATTTAGGAAGATTCAATTTATATAAAGTGCTTTCTCTACCCACTGAAGAATGAAGCTAGAAATCAATAATGAGTGGAGAACTAGAAAATTCATAAATATTTGGAAGTTAAGCAACACACTTTAAAAATCAGTAGGTAAAAAAATAGCAGGGGAAATAAGTAGAGTCAAATGAAAATGAGAATACAGCATATCAAACTTATGGGACACCTGAAGGAAGTGCTAAGAGGGAAATATATAGCCCTAAATGCCTACATTATAAAGGAAGATAGAACTAAAATCAAAGACCTAATTGCACAGTGGGAGGAATTAGAAA
This sequence comes from Cabassous unicinctus, assembly GCA_029593785.1. Taxonomy (NCBI): domain Eukaryota; kingdom Metazoa; phylum Chordata; class Mammalia; order Cingulata; family Chlamyphoridae; genus Cabassous; species Cabassous unicinctus. The sequence continues at coordinate 17,409 of JAQZBX010039684.1, forward strand.
AAGAACAAAACTAATCAGAAAGTAAACATAAAGAATAAAATAATAAAGATTAGAGCAGAATAAATGAAATTGAGAACAAAAACAAAGAGAATTAACAACACAAAAGCTGTTTTCTTTAGATTAAAAAAAAAATGACAGACCCTTTGGTAGTCTAAGAAAAAATTGAAAGAAGCAGCAAAGAAATAAAATCAGAAATAAGGGAGGGGACATCAACATTGAATTCACAAAAATAAAAGGATCATAAAAGGATAATATGAACAGCTATATACCAAAAATCACACACCTTCAATGAAGTGGAAGAATTCCTTGAAATACATGAAAAACCTACATTGACTAAAAAAGAAACAGAATACCTCAATAGAACAATAAGAAGGAATGAAATTGAATTAGTCATCAACCACCCCCCGCAGACCAAATAGCTTCACAGTTGAATTCTATAAATCATGCTAAAAAGAACTAATATCAATCTTGCTCAAGCTCTTCAAAAAATTGAAGAGAACATCACCTCACTCATTCTATGAAGTCAACATAAAGCTAATACCAAAGACAGATAAAGAAGCTACAAGAAAGAAAATTATAGACCTATCTCTCTAATGAACACAGATGCAAAAGTCCTCAATAAAATAGTTGGAACTTGAAACAGCAATACACCATGATCAAGTGGTTTTTATCCCAGGTATACAAAGATGGTTCAACACAAGAAAACCAGTTAATGTACTACACCAACTAAACATATCGAAGGAGAAAAATTACATGATAATGTTTATTGATGCAGAAAAGGCATTCAACAAAACCCACCATTCTTTCTTTTTTAAAACATGTCAATTTTATTGTTACATGTTAATAAAGCATATATCCATCCAAAGTGTACAAACAATGGTATTTGGTATAATCATATAGTTTTGTATTCATCACTTAAATCAGTTTTAGAGCATTTTCATTATTTCAATATTAATAATAATAAAAAAAAACCAGACAAACAAAAAACTCATCACTTCTCAATCTCTCTGTTTCCCTTGCCATACATAGCTGATATTCTGTTTCCAGCTTTCTAGTTTACTTGTATTTATAAACAGTCATATATATGCAATAGTACCCATATTCATATTTCACATGAGGTTTCAGTTACACAGTCCTACGTTACATTTTTTAGCTTTCTTTCTAGTAATATACATTTGGTGAGAATTTCCCTTTCAACCACTGTCATACCCAAATAATACCTCTGCTAGTTACAAACACTAGGATGTGCTTTCGCCATTTCTATTCATTTTCGAAGATTTGCAAACAACCTTTTAACCAAGGTTGCCCAACTAACCCTCAGCTTTCCATTCTCTATACTTTTCTGGTGATCTATATTCTAATTATTAGTACCAGGAGTTTACACAATATATTTAGTTCACAATAGTGCAATCATACAGTATTTGTCCTTTGTGTCTTGTTTGCTTCACTCAACATAATGTCCTCCACATTTTTCCATGTTGTCATATGATTCATAACTTCATTTCTTCTTACCACTGCATAATATTCCATCATGTGTATACATCACAATTCATTTATCCATTCATCAGTTGATGGACACATGGGTTGTTCCCACCTTTTCCCACCTTTTGGCATTTGTGAATAATGCCACTATGAATATGAGTGAGCAGATGTCCATTCATGTCAGTGCTTTCAGTTTTTCTGGGTGTATACCCAGGAGAACTTTTGCCTACTCATAGGGTAAGGTTATATTCAACTTACTTAGGAACTGCCAAACAGTCTCCAAGTGGCTGTACCAGTCTACATTCCCACCAACAGTGAACAAGATTTCCTATCTCTTCACATCTTCATCAATACTTGTACTTTTTTTAAAAAAAAAATATTTATTTTTTAAAAATATATTTATATTACATAAATGTTAAGTAAAAAATATAGGGAATTCCCAAATGTCCTGCTCCCCATACCACCCATATTTACCCACATTAACAACATCTTTCATCTGTGTGGTACATTCATTGCAATTGATGAACACATGCCACTAAGCATGGATTTTAGTTTACTTTGTAGTTTATGCTCTCTGCCACACAATTCTGTAAGTTATGGCAAGATATATAATGGCCTGAAGACATTTTAATAGTGGCCATTCTAATAGGTGTGAAATATCTCATTGTAGTTTTAATTTGCATTTCCTTAATTGCTAGTGATGGTGAACATTTATTCATGTGTTTGTTTTTTTCACCATTTGATTTTCTTCTTTGGAAAAATGTCTATTCAAGTCTTTTGCCCACTTTTTAATTCGGTAGTTTGTCTATATTGTTGAGTTGTAGTATCTCTTGGTATATCATGGTTATTAAAGCATTAACAGATATGTGATTTCCAAATATTTTCTCCCATTGGGTTGGCTGTTTTTCACTCTTTTGACAAAGTCCTTTGAGGTGCAAAAACATTTAATTTTGAGAAAGTCCCACTTATCTATTTTTTCTTTTGTAGCTCATGCTTTTGATGTAAGGTTTAAGGAATTACCACTTACCAGAAGCTCTTGAAGATTGTTTCCTACATTTTCTTCTAGGAGTTTTATGATTGTGCCTTTATATTGAAGTCCTTGATCCATTTAGAGTTAATTTTTCTTCAATTGTGAGATAGGGGGTCCTATTTTTTTCTTTTTGTCATGGGCATCCAGTTCTTCCACCACCATTTATTGAATTGACAGTTATAGACCAGATGGGAGGGCTTAACAACCTTGTCAAAACTAAACTGACTGTAGAAGTTACACTCTCTTTCTGAGTTCTTGATTTGGTTCCATTCATCAAACTGTGTATCTTTAACCAGCTTCCTTCCTTGATACAAACATTTCAAAAGATAAGAATAGAAGAGAACTTCCTCAACATGATAAAGGGCATAAATGAAAAAAAACAAAACAGAAATGACATCATGCTCAAAGGTGAAAGACTGAAAGCTTTCCCCTTTAGATAAGGAACATGTCAATGATGCCTAATGTCACAAATCTTATTAAATATTGTGTTAGAAGTTCTTGCCAGATATGTCAGACAAGAAAAAGAAATATAAAGCAACAAAATATGAAATGAAGAAACAAAACTTTCACTAATTGCAAATATCCTAATCCTATATATAAAAGTCCTGAAAAGTCTACCAAAAAAGCTGCCAGAGATAATAAACAAGTTCACTAACATGGCTGGGTATAATCATTAGTATTTCTATACACTATAAATGAGCAATCTGAGGTGAAAATCAAGAAAAAAATTCCTTTTAATATTGCAACTAACAATAAAAAAGTGCTTAGGTTAAAAAAAAAAAGGAAATAAAGGAATTGTACACAGAAAACTACACAATATTGTTAAAAGAAATCATAGAAGACCTAAATAATTGGAAGATATTCTGTACTCTTGAATTGAAGACTAAATATAGTGAAGATGTCTATTCTACCAAATATTGTTTATAGATTCAACACAACTAGAATAAATACCCCAGTAGCCTTTATTGCAGAAATATAGTAGTTATTCATCAAATTTATTTGGAAGGGTAAGGAGTCTTAAGTAGCCAGCAGCACTTTAAAAAGTAAGAATGAAGTTGGAGGATTATCTGACTTTAAAGCATATTAAATAGTTACAGTAGTCAAAACTGCACTTTAATGGCACAGGGATAGACATATTGACCAATGGAACTGAATGAGAGTTCACAAACACACTCACACATCTACAGCCAACTGATATTTGACAAATCTGCCAAGCCCAAAGAACTTGGACAGAACAGTCTGTTTAACAAATGGTGCAGGGACAACTGGATATCCATATCCAAAAGAATGAAAGAGGATCTCTAGTTCATATTGTATATGCAAATTACCTGAAGATGGATCAAAGACCTAAATATAAAAGACAGGATTATAAAACACCTAGAAGAAAATATAGTGAAGGACGTTCAAGAACTTGTGTTTGGCAATGGTTTCATAAACTTTATGCCCAAAGCATGAGCAATGAAAGAAAAACTAAATAAATGGCACCTAATCAAATTAAAAATTTTGTGCTTCAATCGTGTTTGTCAAGAACGTGAGGAGGGAATCTCCTCAATGGGAGAAATTATTTGGAAACCACATATCAAATAAGGGTCTGATACCCAGAATATATAAACTAATCCTATAATTCAACAATAAAAAGAAGAACAACACAATTAAAACATGAACAGACATTTCTTCTAAGAAGAAATACAACTGGTTAAAAAGCACATGAAAGGATGTTCAACAGCACTAGGTATTATGGAAATTCAATTCAAAATTAAAATGAGATATCATTTCACACATAATATACTAGCCACAATTTAAAAAACAGAAAACTACAAGGTTTGGAGAGGATTTTGAGAAATAGGAACACTCATTCAGTGCTGGTGGGAATGTAAAATGGTACCACTGTTGTGATGGCCAGCCTGGTGGTTCCACTAGAAGCTAGCTAGGAATTGCCATAAGATCCAGCAACCCAGATACCAGGTATATATATCCAGAAATACTGAAAGGAGCATGAACAGATATATGTACACTAATGTTCACAGTGACTTTATTCACAGTTTTCAAAAGATTATAGCAACCCAATTGTTTCTCAACAGATGAATGGATAAAAATGTAGTGTGTGTATATATATATATATACACAAATATATATATTTGTTGAATATATATATATACATATTTGCTGAATATAATTCAACTCTAAGAAGGAATGAAGTATTGACACATGACACAAAGGAGATAAACCTTAAGGACCTTATACTGAGTGAAATAAGCCAGACACAAAAGGAAAAATACTTTTTAATTTCATTAATTTGAACTAAATATGATAAGCAAACTCATAGTAATAGATCTAGAAGTTAGGTTACAGGATATGGAATGGGAATTCAGAATGGGGAGCCAATGTTTAACCTGTTCAGAGTTTATAATTAGGTTGATCATGATGGCTTTGAAATGTATAGAGTTGATGGTAGTGCAACAGTTTGGGTATATTTAACAACACTGAAGTATGGTTGAAAGTGAAAACTTTGGGTGGTATATATTGCTAGAAGGAAAACCAGAGGATAAAATGTGAGATGGTATAATACAGTGAATCCTGTGGTGGCCAAGGATTGTAGATTATAATACAAATATAAGAATGTTCTTTCTGGACTATTAAAATATTCTGTCACATGTATAGGGTGTTGATAGTGCATAGAATAGAGGGGAAAGTATATCTAAAGAAAAATATGGACTATAGTTTAACATTCTTTCATCAATTGTAACAAAGTTACCACATGAATGTTAAGTGTCAAAAATGGGGGTAATATGGGAATGTTGCAGATTTTATTCTTAGAAAAATAGCAAACAACAAAGAAGTAGACAAATTTCCTTGACAGCTATACTACATTTTACTGAGACTCCTCTGAAAGTATATTAGAACTTTAAATGAGAAGCAAGGCCAATATATAATATTAGTTCTATCAGTTAACTTAACCCGGGTAACAAGGAAAAGATGAGATATAGTTAGGTGTACTGACTGACAGGGTCTTTTGAAAAACTTGAAAGTTATA